>CM067549.1:40764143-41021132 GCA_034509755.1 Anisodus tanguticus | reverse complement strand
AAAGTGCAAAACATCAAGAATTTGAGTTTCTGGGTATAGAAATGCATTACTAAGCGAGGTCGGCCATGAAAAAGTAATGGATGTCAATCACAAGCATATTTTTCATGGCTCTGGTGCATTTCAGGACAATTGGAGACAAATGATAGAATTTTAGAATATCTGTGAGCTAATATCCACCAAAAGTACAAAAAATCACGAATTTCAGTTTCTGGGTTTGGAAATGCAATACTAAGCGAGGTCGACCATGAAAAAGTAATGCATCTCGATCACAAGCCTAGTTTTCATGGAGCAGGAGAATTTCCGGCCAATTAGAGAGAGTCGACAGGATTTAGAAAATTCGTGTGCTAATACCCACCGAAAGTGCACAAAATCACAAATATGAGTTTTTGAGTTTAGAAATACAATACTAAGTAAGGTCGGACACGAATAAGTAATGGATATCGATCATAAGCCAATTTTTCATGGACCGAGTGAATTTCAGGCCAATTAGAGATAGTCGATACGATTCTAGAAAAATCATGTGCTAATACCCACCGGAAGTGCAAAAAATCACGAATTTGAGCTTTTGGGTTTAGAAATGCAATACTAAGCGACGTCGTCCATGAAGAAGTAATGGATGTCGATCACAAGCATATTTGTCATGGCTCTGGTGAATTTTAGGCCAATTAGAGAAAAATGATAGAATTTTAGAAAATCTGTGCGCTAATAATATTCTTTGAAAATTGCAAAAAATCATGAATTTGTGTTTCTGGGCTTAAAATGCAATAATAAGTGACGTCGGCCATGAAGAAGTAATGGGAGTTGATTACTTGCCTTTTTGTGATGCACTAGGTACAGTTCAGGACAAATAGAGATAATCGATAGGATTTAGAAAATATGTGTGCTAATACCCGCCGAAAGTGCAAAAAATCACAAATTGGAGTTTCTAGGCTTAGAAATGCAATAATAAGTGACGTCGGCCATGAGGAAGTAATGGGTGTCTGTCACAAGCCTATTTTTCATGGTCCGGATGAATTTCATGCCAATTAGAGACAGTCGACAGGATTCTAGAAAATCTGTGTGCTAATACCGGCCGAAAGTGCAAAACATCAAGAATTTGAGTTTCTGGGTATAGAAATGCATTACTAAGCGAGGTCGGCCATGAAAAAGTAATGGATGTCAATCACAAGCATATTTTTCATGGCTCTGGTGCATTTCAGGACAATTGGAGACAAATGATAGAATTTTAGAATATCTGTGAGCTAATATCCACCAAAAGTACAAAAAATCACGAATTTCAGTTTCTGGGTTTGGAAATGCAATACTAAGCGAGGTCGACCATGAAAAAGTAATGCATCTCGATCACAAGCCTAGTTTTCATGGAGCAGGAGAATTTAGGCCAATTAGAGAGAGTCGACAGATTTAGAAAATTCGTGTGCTAATACCCACCGAAAGTGCACAAAATCACAAATATGAGTTTTTGAGTTTAGAAATACAATACTGAGTAAGGTCGGACACGAATAAGTAATGGATATCGATCATAAGCCAATTTTTCATGGACCGAGTGAATTTCAGGCCAATTAGAGATAGTCGATACGATTCTAGAAAAATCATGTGCTAATACCCACCGGAAGTGCAAAAAATCACGAATTTCAGTTTCTGGGTTTGGAAATGCAATACTAAGCGAGGTCGACCATGAAAAAGTAATGCATCTCGATCACAAGCCTAGTTTTCATGGAGCAGGAGAATTTCCGGCCAATTAGAGAGAGTCGACAGGATTTAGAAAATTCGTGTGCTAATACCCACCGAAAGTGCACAAAATCACAAATATGAGTTTTTGAGTTTAGAAATACAATACTAAGTAAGGTCGGACACGAATAAGTAATGGATATCGATCATAAGCCAATTTTTCATGGACCGAGTGAATTTCAGGCCAATTAGAGATAGTCGATACGATTCTAGAAAAATCATGTGCTAATACCCACCGGAAGTGCAAAAAATCACGAATTTGAGCTTTTGGGTTTAGAAATGCAATACTAAGCGACGTCGTCCATGAAGAAGTAATGGATGTCGATCACAAGCATATTTGTCATGGCTCTGGTGAATTTTAGGCCAATTAGAGAAAAATGATAGAATTTTAGAAAATCTGTGCGCTAATAATATTCTTTGAAAATTGCAAAAAATCATGAATTTGTGTTTCTGGGCTTAAAATGCAATAATAAGTGACGTCGGCCATGAAGAAGTAATGGGAGTTGATTACTTGCCTTTTTGTGATGCACTAGGTACAGTTCAGGACAAATAGAGATAATCGATAGGATTTAGAAAATATGTGGCTAATACCCGCCGAAAGTGCAAAAAATCACAAATTGGAGTTTCTAGGCTTAGAAATGCAATAATAAGTGACGTCGGCCATGAGGAAGTAATGGGTGTCTGTCACAAGCCTATTTTTCATGGTCCGGATGAATTTCATGCCAATTAGAGACAGTCGACAGGATTCTAGAAAATCTGTGTGCTAATACCGGCCGAAAGTGCAAAACATCAGAATTTGAGTTTCGGGTATAGAAATGCATTACTAAGCAAGGTCGGCCATGAAAAAGTAATGGATGTCAATCACAAGCATATTTTTCATGGCTCTGGTGCATTTCAGGACAATTGGAGACAAATGATAGAATTTTAGAATATCTGTGAGCTAATATCCACCAAAAGTACAAAAAATCACGAATTTCAGTTTCTGGGTTTGGAAATGCAATACTAAGCGAGGTCGACCATGAAAAAGTAATGCATCTCGATCACAAGCCTATTTTTCATGGAGCAGGAGAATTTCCGGCCAATTAGAGAGAGTCGACAGATTTAGAAAATTCGTGTGCTAATACCCACCGAAAGTGCACAAAATCACAAATATGAGTTTTCGAGTTTAGAAATACAATACTAAGTAAGGTCGGACACGAATAAGTAATGGATATCGATCATAAGCCAATTTTTCATGGACCGAGTGAATTTCAGGCCAATTAGAGATAGTCGATACGATTCTAGAAAAATCATGTGCTAATACCCACCGGAAGTGCAAAAAATCACGAATTTGAGCTTTTGGGTTTAGAAATGCAATACTAAGCGACGTCGTCCATGAAGAAGTAATGGATGTCGATCACAAGCATATTTGTCATGGCTCGGTGAATTTTAGGCCAATTAGAGAAAAATGATAGAATTTTAGAAAATTGTGCGCTAATAATATTCTTTGAAAAGTGCAAAAAATCATGAATTTGTGTTTCTGGGCTTAAAATGCAATAATAAGTGACGTCGGCCATGAAGAAGTAATGGGAGTTGATTACTTGCCTTTTTGTGATGCACTAGGTACAGTTCAGGACAAATAGAGATAATCGATAGGATTTAGAAAATATGTGTGCTAATACCCGCCGAAAGTGCAAAAAATCACAAATTGGAGTTTCTAGGCTTAGAAATGCAATAATAAGTGACGTCGGCCATGAGGAAGTAATGGGTGTCTGTCACAAGCCTATTTTTCATGGTCCGGATGAATTTCATGCCAATTAGAGACAGTCGACAGGATTCTAGAAAATCTGTGTGCTAATACCGGCCGAAAGTGCAAAACATCAAGAATTTGAGTTTCTGGGTATAGAAATGCATTACTAAGCGAGGTCGGCCATGAAAAAGTAATGGATGTCAATCACAAGCATATTTTTCATGGCTCTGGTGCATTTCAGGACAATTGGAGACAAATGATAGAATTTTAGAATATCTGTGCGCTAATTCCACCGAAAGTACAAAAAATCACGAATTTGAGTTTCTGGGTTTGGAAATGCAATACTAAGCGAGGTCGCATGAAGAAGTAATGGATGTCGATTACAAGCCTATTTTTCATGGACCATGTGAATTTCCGGCCAATTAGAGAGAGTCGACAGGATTTAGAAAATCTGTGTGCTAATACCCACCGAAAGTGCACAAAATCACAAATATGAGTTTCTGAGTTTAGAAATACAATACTAAGTAAGGTCGGCCACGAATAAGTAATGGATTTCGATCATAAGCCTATTTTTCATGGACCGAGTGAATTTCGGGCCAATTAGAGATAGTCGATACGATTCTAGAAAATTCATGTGCTAATACCCACCGGAAGTGCAAAAAATTACGAATTTGAGCTTTTGGGTTTAGAAATGCAATACTAAGCGACGTCGGCCATGAAGAAGTAATGGATGTCGATCACATGCATATTTGTCATGGCTCTGGTGAATTTTAGGCCAATTAGAGAAAAATGATAGAATTTTAGAAAATATGTGCGCTAATATCCATTGAAAGTGCAAAAAATCATGAATTTGTGTTTCTGGGCTTAAAATGCAATAATAAGTGACGTCGGCCATGAAGAAGTAATGGGAGTTGATTACTTGCCTTTTTGTGATGCACTAGGTATAGTTCAGGACAAATAGAGATAATCGATAGGATTTAGAAAATATGTGTGCTAATACCCGCCGAAAGTGCAAAAAATCACAAATTGGAGTTTCTAGGCATAGAAATGCAATAATAAGTGACGTCGTCCATGAGGAAGTAATGGGTGTCTGTCACAAGCCTATTTTTCATGGACCGGATGAATTTCATGCCAATTAGAGACAGTCGATAGGATTCTAGAAAATTCGTGTGCTAATACCCACCGAAAGTGTAAAACATCACGAATTTGAGTTTCTGGGTATAGAAATGCATTACTAAGCGAGGTCGGCCATGAAGAAGTAATGGATGTCCATCACAAGCCTATTTTTCATGGCTCTGGTGCATTTCAGGCTAATTGGAGACAAATGATAGAATTTTAGAATATCTGTGCGCTAATATCCACCGAAAGTACAAAAAATCACGAATTTGAGTTTCTGGGTTTGGAAATGCAATACTAAGCGAGGTCGACCATGAAAAAGTAATGCATATCGATCACAAGACTATTTTTCATGGACCAAGTAAATTTCGGCCAATTAGAGAGAGTCGACAGGATTTAGAAAATCCGTGTGCTAATACCCACCGAAAGTGCACAAAATCACAAATATGAGTTTCTGAGTTTAGAAATACAATACTAAGTAAGGTCGGCCACGAATAAGTAATGGATATCGATCATAAGCCTATTTTTCATGGACCGAGTGAATTTCAGGCCAATTAGAGATAGTCGATACGATTCTAGAAAAATCATGTGCTAATATCCACCGAAAGTGTAAAACATCACGAATTTGAGTTTCTGGGTATAGAAATGCATTACTAAGCGAGGTCGGCCATGAAGAAGTAATGGATGTCCATCACAAGCCTATTTTTCATGGCTCTGGTGCATTTCAGGCCAATTGGAGACAAATGATAGAATTTTAGAATATCTGTGAGCTAATATCCACCAAAAGTACAAAAAATCACGAATTTGAGTTTCTGGGTTTGGAAATGCAATACTAAGCGAGGTCGACCATGAAAAAGTAATGCATCTCGATCACAAGACTATTTTTCATGGACCAGGTAAATTTCCGGCCAATTAGAGAGAGTCGACAGGATTTAGAAAATCCGTGTGCTAATACCCACCGAAAGTGTGCACAAAATCACAAATATGAGTTTCGAGTTTAGAAATACAATACTAAGTAAGGTCGGCCACGAATAAGTAATGGATGTCGATCATAAGCCTATTTTTCATGGACCGAGTGAATTTCGGGCCAATTAGAGATAGTCGATACGATTCTAGAAAATTCATGTGCTAATACCCACGGAAGTGCAAAAAATCACGAATTTGAGCTTTTGGGTTTAGAAATGCAATACTAAGCGACGTCGTCCATGAAGAAGTAATGGATGTCGATCACAAGCATATTTGTCATGGCTCGGTGAATTTTAGGCCAATTAGAGAAAAATGATAGAATTTTAGAAAATCGTGCGCTAATATCCATTGAAAGTGCAAAAAATCATGAATTTGTGTTTCTGGGCTTAAAATGCAATAATAAGTGACGTCGGCCATGAAGAAGTAATGGGAGTTGATTACTTGCCTTTTTGTGATGCACTAGGTACAGTTCAGGACAAATAGAGATAATCGATAGGATTTAGAAAATATGTGTGCTAATACCCGCCGAAAGTGCAAAAAATCACAAATTGGAGTTTCTAGGCTTAGAAATGCAATAATAAGTGACGTCGTCCATGAGGAAGTAATGGGTGTCTGTCACAAGCCTATTTTTCATGGACCGGATGAATTTCATGCCAATTAGAGACAGTCGATAGGATTCTAGAAAATTCGTGTGCTAATACCCACCGAAAGTGCAAAACATCACGAATTTGAGTTTCTGGGTATAGAAATGCATTACTAAGCGAGGTCGGCCATGAAGAAGTAATGGATGTCCATCACAAGCCTATTTTTCATGGCTCTGGTGCATTTCAGGCCAATTGGAGACAAATGATAGAATTTTAGAATATCTGTGCGCTAATATCCACCGAAAGTACAAAAAATCACGAATTTGAGTTTCTGGGTTTGGAAATGCAATACTAAGCGAGGTCGACCATGAAAAAGTAATGGATCTCGATCACAAGCCTATTTTTCATGGACCATGTGAATTTCCGGCCAATTAGAGAGAGTCGACAGGATTTAGAAAATCCGTGTGCTAATACCCACCGAAAGTGCACAAAATCACAAATATGAGTTTCTGAGTTTAGAAATACAATACTAAGTAAGGTCGGCCACGAATAAGTAATGGATATCGATCATAAGCCTATTTTTCATGGACCGAGTGAATTTCAGGCCAATTAGAGATAGTCGATACGATTCTAGAAAATTCATGTGCTAATACCCACCGGAAGTGCAAAAAATCACGAATTTGAGCTTTTGGGTTTAGAAATGCAATACTAAGCGACGTCGGCCATGAAGAAGTAATGGATGTCGATCACAAGCATATTTGTCATGGCTCAGGTGAATTTTAGGCCAATTAGAGAAAAATGATAGAATTTTAGAAAATCTGTGCGCTAATATCCATTGAAAGTGCAAAAAATCATGAATTTGTGTTTCTGGGCTTAAAATGCAATAATAAGTGACGTCGGCCATGAAGAAGTAATGGGAGTTGATTACTTGCCTTTTTGTGATGCACTAGGTACAGTTCAGGACAAATAGAGATAATCGATAGGATTTAGAAAATATGTGTGCTAATACCCGCCGAAAGTGCAAAAAATCACAAATTGGAGTTTCTAGGCATAGAAATGCAATAATAAGTGACGTCGGCCATGAGGAAGTAATGGGTGTCTGTCACAAGCCTATTTTTCATGGACCGGATGAATTTCATACCAATTAGAGACAGTCGATAGGATTCTAGAAAATTTGTGTGCTAATACCCACCGAAAGTGTAAAACATCACGAATTTAAGTTTCTGGGTATAGAAATGCATTACTAAGCGAGGTCGGCCATGAAGAAGTAATAGATGTCGATCACAAGAATATTTTTCATGGCTCTGGTGCATTTCAGGCCAATTGGAGACAAATGATAGAATTTTAGAATATCTGTGAGCTAATATCCACCAAAAGTACAAAAAATCACGAATTTCAGTTTCTGGGTTTGGAAATGCAATACTAAGCGAGGTCGACCATGAAAAAGTAATGCATCTCGATCACAAGCCTATTTTTCATGGAGCAGGAGAATTTTCGGCCAATTAGAGAGAGTCGACAGGATTTAGAAAATTCGTGTGCTAATACCCACCGAAAGTGCACAAAATCACAAATATGAGTTTCTGAGTTTAGAAATACAATACTAAGTAAGGTCGGACACGAATAAGTAATGGATATCGATCATAAGCCAATTTTTCATGGACCGAGTGAATTTCAGGCCAATTAGAGATAGTCGATACGATTCTAGAAAAATCATGTGCTAATACCCACCGGAAGTGCAAAAAATCACGAATTTGAGCTTTTGGGTTTAGAAATGCAATACTAAGCGACGTCGTCCATGAAGAAGTAATGGATGTCGATCACAAGCATATTTGTCATGGCTCTGGTGAATTTTAGGCCAATTAGATAAAAATGATAGAATTTTAGAAAATCTGTGCGCTAATAATATTCTTTGAAAATTGCAAAAAATCATGAATTTGTGTTTCTGGGCTTAAAATGCAATAATAAGTGAAGTCGGCCATGAAGAAGTAATGGGAGTTGATTACTTGCCTTTTTGTGATGCACTAGGTACAGTTCAGGACAAATAGAGATAATCGATAGGATTTAGAAAATATGTGTGCTAATACCCGCCGAAAGTGCAAAAAATCACAAATTGGAGTTTCTAGGCTTAGAAATGCAATAATAAGTGACGTCGGCCATGAGGAAGTAATGGGTGTCTGTCACAAGCCTATTTTTCATGGTCCGGATGAATTTCATGCCAATTAGAGACAGTCGACAGGATTCTAGAAAATCTGTGTGCTAATACCGGCCGAAAGTGCAAAACATCACGAATTTGAGTTTCTGGGTATAGAAATGCATTACTAAGCGAGGTCGGCCATGAAAAAGTAATGGATGTCGATCACAAGCATATTTTTCATGGCTCTGGTGCATTTCAGGACAATTGGAGACAAATGATAGAATTTTAGAATATCTGTGCGCTAATTCCACCGAAAGTACAAAAAATCACGAATTTGAGTTTCTGGGTTTGGAAATGCAATACTAAGCGAGGTCGGGCATGAAGAAGTAATGGATAACGATTACAAGCCTATTTTTCATGGACCATGTGAATTTCCGGCCAATTAGAGAGAGTCGACAGGATTTAGAAAATCTGTGTGCTAATACCCACCGAAAGTGCACAAAATCACAAATATGAGTTTCTGAGTTTAGAAATACAATACTAAGTAAGGTCGGCCACGAATAAGTAATGGATTTCGATCATAAGCCTATTTTTCATGGACCGAGTGAATTTCAGGCCAATTAGAGATAGTCGATACGATTCTAGAAAATTCATGTGCTAATACCCACCGGAAGTGCAAAAAATTACGAATTTGAGCTTTTGGGTTTAGAAATGCAATACTAAGCGACGTCGGCCATGAAGAAGTAATGGATGTCGATCACAAGCATATTTGTCATGGCTCTGGTGAATTTTAGGCCAATTAGAGAAAAATGATAGAATTTTAGAAAATCTGTGCGCTAATATCCATTGAAAGTGCAAAAAATCATGAATTTGTGTTTCTGGGCTTAAAATGCAATAATAAGTGACGTCGGCCATGAAGAAGTAATGGGAGTTGATTACTTGCCTTTTTGTGATGCACTAGGTACAGTTCAGGACAAATAGAGATAATCGATAGGATTTAGAAAATATGTGTGCTAATACCCGCCGAAAGTGCAAAAAATCACAAATTGGAGTTTCTAGGCATAGAAATGCAATAATAAGTGACGTCGGCCATGAGGAAGTAATGGATGTCCATCACAAGCCTATTTTTCATGGACCGGATGAATTTCATACCAATTAGAGACAGTCGATAGGATTCTAGAAAATTTGTGTGCTAATACCCACCGAAAGTGTAAAACATCACGAATTTAAGTTTCTGGGTATAGAAATGCATTACTAAGCGAGGTCGGCCATGAAGAAGTAATAGATGTCGATCACAAGAATATTTTTCATGGCTCGGTGCATTTCGTGCCAATTGGAGACAAATGATAGAATTTTAGAATATCGTGCGCTAATATCCACCAAAAGTACAAAAAATCACGAATTTCAGTTTCTGGGTTTGGAAATGCAATACTAAGCGAGGTCGACCATGAAAAAGTAATGCATCTCGATCACAAGCCTATTTTTCATGGAGCAGGAGAATTTCCGGCCAATTAGAGAGAGTCGACAGATTTAGAAAATTCGTGTGCTAATACCCACCGAAAGTGCACAAAATCACAAATATGAGTTTCGAGTTTAGAAATACAATACTAAGTAAGGTCGGACACGAATAAGTAATGGATATCGATCATAAGCCAATTTTTCATGGACCGAGTGAATTTCAGGCCAATTAGAGATAGTCGATACGATTCTAGAAAAATCATGTGCTAATACCCACCGGAAGTGCAAAAAATCACGAATTTGAGCTTTTGGGTTTAGAAATGCAATACTAAGCGCGACGTCGTCCATGAAGAAGTAATGGATGTCGATCACAAGCATATTTGTCATGGGCTCGGTGAATTTTAGGCCAATTAGATAAAAATGATAGAATTTTAGAAAATCTGTGCGCTAATAATATTCTTTGAAAATTGCAAAAAATCATGAATTTGTGTTTCTGGGCTTAAAATGCAATAATAAGTGACGTCGGCCATGAAGAAGTAATGGGAGTTGATTACTTGCCTTTTTGTGATGCACTAGGTACAGTTCAGGACAAATAGAGATAATCGATAGGATTTAGAAAATATGTGTGCTAATACCCGCCGAAAGTGCAAAAAATCACAAATTGGAGTTTCTAGGCTTAGAAATGCAATAATAAGTGACGTCGGCCATGAGGAAGTAATGGGTGTCTGTCACAAGCCTATTTTTCATGGTCCGGATGAATTTCATGCCAATTAGAGACAGTCGACAGGATTCTAGAAAATCTGTGTGCTAATACCGGCCGAAAGTGCAAAACATCACGAATTTGAGTTTCTGGGTATAGAAATGCATTACTAAGCGAGGTCGGCCATGAAAAAGTAATGGATGTCGATCACAAGCATATTTTTCATGGCTCGGTGCATTTCAGGACAATTGGAGACAAATGATAGAATTTTAGAATATCTGTGCGCTAATTCCACCGAAAGTACAAAAAATCACGAATTTGAGTTTCTGGGTTTGGAAATGCAATACTAAGCGAGGTCGGGCATGAAGAAGTAATGGATAACGATTACAAGCCTATTTTTCATGGACCATGTGAATTTCCGGCCAATTAGAGAGAGTCGACAGATTTAGAAAAATCGTGTGCTAATACCCACCGAAAGTGCACAAAATCACAAATATGAGTTTCGAGTTTAGAAATACAATACTAAGTAAGGTCGGCCACGAATAAGTAATGGATTTCGATCATAAGCCTATTTTTCATGGACCGAGTGAATTTCGGGCCAATTAGAGATAGTCGATACGATTCTAGAAAATTCATGTGCTAATACCACGGAAGTGCAAAAAATTACGAATTTGAGCTTTTGGGTTTAGAAATGCAATACTAAGCGACGTCGGCCATGAAGAAGTAATGGATGTCGATCACATGCATATTTGTCATGGCTCTGGTGAATTTTAGGCCAATTAGAGAAAAATGATAGAATTTTAGAAAATATGTGCGCTAATATCCATTGAAAGTGCAAAAAATCATGAATTTGTGTTTCTGGGCTTAAAATGCAATAATAAGTGACGTCGGCCATGAAGAAGTAATGGGAGTTGATTACTTGCCTTTTTGTGATGCACTAGGTACAGTTCAGGACAAATAGAGATAATCGATAGGATTTAGAAAATATGTGTGCTAATACCCGCCGAAAGTGCAAAAAATCACAAATTGGAGTTTCTAGGCTTAGAAATGCAATAATAAGTGACGTCGGCCATGAGGAAGTAATGGGTGTCTGTCACAAGCCTATTTTTCATGGACCGGATGAATTTCATGCCAATTAGAGACAGTCGATAGGATTCTAGAAAATTGTGTGCTAATACCCACCGAAAGTGCAAAACATCACGAATTTGAGTTTCTGGGTATAGAAATGCATTACTAAGCGAGGTCGGCCATGAAGAAGTAATGGATGTCGATCACAAGCATATTTTTCATGGCTCTGGTGCATTTCAGGCCAATTGGAGACAAATGATAGAATTTTAGAATATCTGTGCGCTAATTCCACCGAAAGTACAAAAAATCACGAATTTGAGTTTTCGGGTTTGGAAATGCAATACTAAGCGAGGTCGACCATGAAGAAGTAATGGATCTCGATTACAAGCCTATTTTTCATGGACCATGTGAATTTCCGGCCAATTAGAGAGAGTCGACAGATTTAGAAAATTCGTGTGCTAATACCCACCGAAAGTGCACAAAATCACAAATATGAGTTTCTGAGTTTAGAAATACAATACTAAGTAAGGTCGGACACGAATAAGTAATGGATATCGATCATAAACCAATTTTTCATGGACCGAGTGAATTTCAGGCCAATTAGAGATAGTCGATACGATTCTAGAAAATTCATGTGCTAATACCCACGGAAGTGCAAAAAATCACGAATTTGAGCTTTTGGGTTTAGAAATGCAATACTAAGCGACGTCGGCCATGAAGAAGTAATGGATGTCGATCACAAGCATATTTGTCATGGCTCAGGTGAATTTTAGGCCAATTAGAGAAAAATGATAGAATTTTAGAAAATCTGTGCGCTAATATCCATTGAAAGTGCAAAAAATCATGAATTTGTGTTTCTGGGCTTAAAATGCAATAATAAGTGACGTCGGCCATGAAGAAGTAATGGGAGTTGATTACTTGCCTTTTTGTGATGCACTAGGTAAAGTTCAGGACAAATAGAGATAATCGATAGGATTTAGAAAATATGTGTGCTAATACCCGCCGAAAGTGCAAAAAATCACAAATTGGAGTTTCTAGGCTTAGAAATGCAATAATAAGTGACGTCGGCCATGAGGAAGTAATGGGTGTCTGTCACAAGCCTATTTTTCATGGACCGGATGAATTTCATGCCAATTAGAGACAGTCGATAGGATTCTAGAAAATTCGTGTGCTAATACCCACCGAAAGTGCAAAACATCACGAATTTGAGTTTCGGGTATAGAAATGCATTACTAAGCGAGGTCGGCCATGAAGAAGTAATGGATGTCCATCACAAGCATATTTTTCATGGCTCGGTGCATTTCGGGCCAATTGGAGACAAATGATAGAATTTTAGAATATCTCGTGCGCTAATATCCACCGAAAGTACAAAAAATCACGAATTTGAGTTTCGGGTTTGGAAATGCAATACTAAGCGAGGTCGACCATGAAAAAGTAATGGATATCGATCACAAGCCTATTTTTCATGGAGCAAGTGAATTTTCGGCCAATTAGAGAGAGTCGACAGATTTAGAAAATCCGTGTGCTAATACCCACCGAAAGTGCACAAAATCACAAATATGAGTTTCGAGTTTAGAAATACAATACTAAGTAAGGTCGGCCACGAATAAGTAATGGATATCGATCATAAGCCTATTTTTCATGGACCGAGTGAATTTCGGGCCAATTAGAGATAGTCGATACGATTCTAGAAAAATCATGTGCTAATACCCACCGAAAGTGTAAAACATCACGAATTTGAGTTTCGGGTATAGAAATGCATTACTAAGCGAGGTCGGCCATGAAGAAGTAATGGATGTCGATCACAAGCATATTTTTCATGGCTCGGTGCATTTAGGCCAATTGGAGACAAATGATAGAATTTTAGAATATCCGTGAGCTAATATCCACCAAAAGTACAAAAAATCATGAATTTGTGTTTCGGGCTTAAAATGCAATTTGGGTTTGGAAATGCAATACTAGTGAGCGAGGTCGACCATGAAAAAGTAATGCATCTCGATCACAAGCCTATTTTTCATGGACCTGAGGAAGTAATTTCCGGCCAATTAGAGAGAGTCGACGTCGGATTTAGAAAATCCGTGTGCTAATACCCACCGAAAGTGCACAAAATCACAAATATGAGTTTCGAGTTTAGAAATACAATACTAAGTAAGGTCGGCCACGAATAAGTAATGGATGTCGATCATAAGCCTATTTTTCATGGACCGAGTGAATTTCAGGCCAATTAGAGATAGTCGATACGATTCTAGAAAATTCATGTGCTAATACCCACCGGAAGTGCAAAAAATCACGAATTTGAGCTTTTGGGTTTAGAAATGCAATACTAAGCGACGTCGGCCATGAAGAAGTAATGGATGTCGATCACATGCATATTTGTCATGGCTCTGGTGAATTTTAGGCCAATTAGAGAAAAATGATAGAATTTTAGAAAATCTGTGCGCTAATAATATTCTTTGAAAATTGCAAAAAATCATGAATTTGTGTTTCTGGGCTTAAAATGCAATAATAAGTGACGTCGGCCATGAAGAAGTAATGGGAGTTGATTACTTGCCTTTTTGTGATGCACTAGGTACAGTTCAGGACAAATAGAGATAATCGATAGGATTTAGAAAATATGTGTGCTAATACCCGCCGAAAGTGCAAAAAATCACAAATTGGAGTTTCTAGGCTTAGAAATGCAATAATAAGTGACGTCGGCCATGAGGAAGTAATGGGTGTCCGTCACAAGCCTATTTTTCATGGTCCGGATGAATTTCATGCCAATTAGAGACAGTCGACAGGATTCTAGAAAATCTGTGTGCTAATACCGGCCGAAAGTGCAAAACATCACGAATTTGAGTTTCTGGGTATAGAAATGCATTACTAAGCGAGGTCGGCCATGAAAAAGTAATGGATGTCGATCACAAGCATATTTTTCATGGCTCTGGTGCATTTCAGGACAATTGGAGACAAATGATAGAATTTTAGAATATGTGCGCTAATTCCACCGAAAGTACAAAAAATCACGAATTTGAGTTTCTGGGTTTGGAAATGCAATACTAAGCGAGGTCGGGCATGAAGAAGTAATGGATAACGATTACAAGCCTATTTTTCATGGACCATGTGAATTTCCGGCCAATTAGAGAGAGTCGACAGATTTAGAAAAATCGTGTGCTAATACCCACCGAAAGTGCACAAAATCACAAATATGAGTTTTCGAGTTTAGAAATACAATACTAAGTAAGGTCGGCCACGAATAAGTAATGGATTTCGATCATAAGCCTATTTTTCATGGACCGAGTGAATTTCGGGCCAATTAGAGATAGTCGATACGATTCTAGAAAATTCATGTGCTAATACCCACCGGAAGTGCAAAAAATTACGAATTTGAGCTTTTGGGTTTAGAAATGCAATACTAAGCGACGTCGGCCATGAAGAAGTAATGGATGTCGATCACATGCATATTTGTCATGGCTCTGGTGAATTTTAGGCCAATTAGAGAAAAATGATAGAATTTTAGAAAATATGTGCTAATAATATCCATTGAAAATTGCAAAAAATCATGAATTTGTGTTTCTGGGCTTAAAATGCAATAATAAGTGACGTCGGCCATGAAGAAGTAATGGGAGTTGATTACTTGCCTTTTTGTGATGCACTAGGTACAGTTCAGGACAAATAGAGATAATCGATAGGATTTAGAAAATATGTGTGCTAATACCCGCCGAAAGTGCAAAAAATCACAAATTGGAGTTTCTAGGCTTAGAAATGCAATAATAAGTGACGTCGGCCATGAGGAAGTAATGGGTGTCTGTCACAAGCCTATTTTTCATGGACCGGATGAATTTCATGCCAATTAGAGACAGTCGATAGGATTCTAGAAAATTTGTGTGCTAATACCCACCGAAAGTGCAAAACATCACGAATTTGAGTTTCTGGGTATAGAAATGCATTACTAAGCGAGGTCGGCCATGAAAAAGTAATGGATGTCGATCACAAGCATATTTTTCATGGCTCGGTGCATTCGGGACAATTGGAGACAAATGATAGAATTTTAGAATATACGTGAGCTAATATCCACCAAAAGTACAAAAAATCACGAATTTCAGTTTCTGGGTTTGGAAATGCAATACTAAGCGAGGTCGACCATGAAAAAGTAATGCATCTCGATCACAAGCCTAGTTTTCATGGAGCAGGAGAATTTCCGGCCAATTAGAGAGAGTCGACAGGATTTAGAAAATTCGTGTGCTAATACCCACCGAAAGTGCACAAAATCACAAATATGAGTTTCGAGTTTAGAAATACAATACTAAGTAAGGTCGGACACGAATAAGTAATGGATATCGATCATAAGCCAATTTTTCATGGACCGAGTGAATTTCAGGCCAATTAGAGATAGTCGATACGATTCTAGAAAAATCATGTGCTAATACCCACCGGAAGTGCAAAAAATCACGAATTTGAGCTTTTGGGTTTAGAAATGCAATACTAAGCGACGTCGTCCATGAAGAAGTAATGGATGTCGATCACAAGCATATTTGTCATGGCTCGGTGAATTTTAGGCCAATTAGAGAAAAATGATAGAATTTTAGAAAATACGTGCGCTAATAATATTCTTTGAAAATTGCAAAAAATCATGAATTTGTGTTTCGGGCTTAAAATGCAATAATAAGTGACGTCGGCCATGAAGAAGTAATGGGAGTTGATTACTTGCCTTTTTGTGATGCACTAGGTACAGTTCGGGACAAATAGAGATAATCGATAGGATTTAGAAAATATGTGTGCTAATAATACCCGCCGAAAGTGCAAAAAATCACAAATTGGAGTTTCTAGGCTTAGAAATGCAATAATAAGTGACGTCGGCCATGAGGAAGTAATGGGTGTCTGTCACAAGCCTATTTTTCATGGTCCGGATGAATTTCATGCCAATTAGAGAGACGATCGACAGGATTCTAGAAAATCGTGTGCTAATACGGCCGAAAGTGCAAAACATCACGAATTTGAGTTTCGGGTATAGAAATGCATTACTAAGCGAGGTCGGCCATGAAAAAGTAATGGATGTCGATCACAAGCATATTTTTCATGGCTCGGTGCATTTCGGGACAATTGGAGACAAATGATAGAATTTTAGAATATCTCGTGCGCTAATTCCACCGAAAGTACAAAAAATCACGAATTTGAGTTTCTGGGTTTGGAAATGCAATACTAAGCGAGGTCGGGCATGAAGAAGTAATGGATAACGATTACAAGCCTATTTTTCATGGACCATGTGAATTTCCGGCCAATTAGAGAGAGTCGACAGGATTTAGAAAATCTGTGTGCTAATACCCACCGAAAGTGCACAAAATCACAAATATGAGTTTCTGAGTTTAGAAATACAATACTAAGTAAGGTCGGCCACGAATAAGTAATGGATTTCGATCATAAGCCTATTTTTCATGGACCGAGTGAATTTCAGGCCAATTAGAGATAGTCGATACGATTCTAGAAAATTCATGTGCTAATACCCACCGGAAGTGCAAAAAATTACGAATTTGAGCTTTTGGGTTTAGAAATGCAATACTAAGCGACGTCGGCCATGAAGAAGTAATGGATGTCGATCACATGCATATTTGTCATGGCTCTGGTGAATTTTAGGCCAATTAGAGAAAAATGATAGAATTTTAGAAAATATGTGCGCTAATATCCATTGAAAGTGCAAAAAATCATGAATTTGTGTTTCTGGGCTTAAAATGCAATAATAAGTGACGTCGGCCATGAAGAAGTAATGGGAGTTGATTACTTGCCTTTTTGTGATGCACTAGGTATAGTTCAGGACAAATAGAGATAATCGATAGGATTTAGAAAATATGTGTGCTAATACCCGCCGAAAGTGCAAAAAATCACAAATTGGAGTTTCTAGGCATAGAAATGCAATAATAAGTGACGTCGTCCATGAGGAAGTAATGGGTGTCGTCACAAGCCTATTTTTCATGGACCGGATGAATTTCATGCCAATTAGAGACAGTCGATAGGATTCTAGAAAATTCGTGTGCAAATACCCACCGAAAGTGTAAAACATCACGAATTTGAGTTTCTGGGTATAGAAATGCATTACTAAGCGAGGTCGGCCATGAAGAAGTAATGGATGTCCATCACAAGCCTATTTTTCATGGCTCTGGTGCATTTCAGGCTAATTGGAGACAAATGATAGAATTTTAGAATATCTGTGCGCTAATATCCACCGAAAGTACAAAAAATCACGAATTTGAGTTTCTGGGTTTGGAAATGCAATACTAAGCGAGGTCGACCATGAAAAAGTAATGCATATCGATCACAAGACTATTTTTCATGGACCAAGTAAATTTTCGGCCAATTAGAGAGAGTCGACAGGATTTAGAAAATCCGTGTGCTAATACCCACCGAAAGTGCACAAAATCACAAATATGAGTTTCTGAGTTTAGAAATACAATACTAAGTAAGGTCGGCCACGAATAAGTAATGGATATCGATCATAAGCCTATTTTTCATGGACCGAGTGAATTTCAGGCCAATTAGAGATAGTCGATACGATTCTAGAAAAATCATGTGCTAATACCCACCGAAAGTGTAAAACATCACCAATTTGAGTTTCTGGGTATAGAAATGCATTACTAAGCGAGGTCGACCATGAAGAAGTAATGGATGTCCATCACAAGCCTATTTTTCATGGCTCTGGTGCATTTCAGGCCAATTGGAGACAAATGATAGAGTTTTAGAATATCTGTGAGCTAATATCCACCAAAAGTACAAAAAATCACGAATTTGAGTTTCTGGGTTTGGAAATGCAATACTAAGCGAGGTCGACCATGAAAAAGTAATGCATCTCGATCACAAGACTATTTTTCATGGACCAGGTAAATTTCCGGCCAATTAGAGAGAGTCGACAGGATTTAGAAAATCCGTGTGCTAATACCCACCGAAAGTGCACAAAATCACAAATGTGAGTTTCTGAGTTTAGAAATACAATACTAAGTAAGGTCGGCCACGAATAAGTAATGGATGTCGATCATAAGCCTATTTTTCATGGACCGAGTGAATTTCAGGCCAATTAGAGATAGTCGATACGATTCTAGAAAATTCATGTGCTAATACCCACCGGAAGTGCAAAAAATCACGAATTTGAGCTTTTGGGTTTAGAAATGCAATACTAAGCGACGTCGCCATGAAGAAGTAATGGATGTCGATCACAAGCATATTTGTCATGGCTCGGTGAATTTTAGGCCAATTAGAGAAAAATGATAGAATTTTAGAAAATCGTGCGCTAATATCCATTGAAAGTGCAAAAAATCATGAATTTGTGTTTCTGGGCTTAAAATGCAATAATAAGTGACTCGGCCATGAAGAAGTAATGGGAGTTGATTACTTGCCTTTTTGTGATGCACTAGGTACAGTTCAGGACAAATAGAGATAATCGATAGGATTTAGAAAATATGTGTGCTAATACCCGCCGAAAGTGCAAAAAATCACAAATTGGAGTTTCTAGGCATAGAAATGCAATAATAAGTGACGTCGTCCATGAGGAAGTAATGGGTGTCTGTCACAAGCCTATTTTTCATGGACCGGATGAATTTCATGCCAATTAGAGACAGTCGATAGGATTCTAGAAAATTCGTGTGCTAACCCACCGAAAGTGTAAAACATCACGAATTTGAGTTTCTGGGTATAGAAATGCATTACTAAGCGAGGTCGGCCATGAAGAAGTAATGGATGTCCATCACAACCTATTTTTCATGGCTCTGGTGCATTTCAGGCTAATTGGAGACAAATGATAGAATTTTAGAATATCTGTGCGCTAATATCCACCGAAAGTACAAAAAATCACGAATTTGAGTTTCTGGGTTTGGAAATGCAATACTAAGCGAGGTCGACCATGAAAAAGTAATGCATCTCGATCACAAGACTATTTTTCATGGACCAGGTAAATTTCCGGCCAATTAGAGAGAGTCGACAGGATTTAGAAAATCCGTGTGCTAATACCCACCGAAAGTGCACAAAATCACAAATATGAGTTTCTGAGTTTAGAAATACAATACTAAGTAAGGTCGGCCACGAATAAGTAATGGATATCGATCATAAGCCTATTTTTCATGGACCGAGTGAATTTCAGGCCAATTAGAGATAGTCGATACGATTCTAGAAAAATCATGTGCTAATACCCACCGGAAGTGCAAAAAATCACGAATTTGAGCTTTTGGGTTTAGAAATGCAATACTAAGCGACGTCGTCCATGAAGAAGTAATGGATGTCGATCAAAAGCATATTTGTCATGGCTCTGGTGAATTTTAGGCCAATTAGAGAAAAATGATAGAATTTTAGAAAATCTGTGCGCTAATATCCTTTGAAAGTGCAAAAAATCATGAATTTGTGTTTCTAGGCTTAAAATGCAATAATAAGTGACGTCGGCCATGAAGAAGTAATGGGAGTTGATTACTTGCCTTTTTGTGATGCACTAGGTATAGTTCAGGACAAATAGAGATAATCGATAGGATTTAGAAAATATGTGTGCTAATACCCGCCGAAAGTGCAAAAAATCACAAATTGGAGTTTCTAGGCATAGAAATGCAATAATAAGTGACGTCGTCCATGAGGAAGTAATGGGTGTCTGTCACAAGCCTATTTTTCATGGACCGGATGAATTTCATACCAATTAGAGACAGTCGATAGGATTCTAGAAAATTTGTGTGCTAATACCCACCGAAAGTGTAAAACATCACCAATTTGAGTTTCTGGGTATAGAAATGCATTACTAAGCGAGGTCGGCCATGAAGAAGTAATGGATGTCGATCACAAGCATATTTTTCATGGCTCTGGTGCATTTCAGGCCAATTGGAGACAAATGATAGAATTTTAGAATATCTGTGAGCTAATATCCACCAAAAGTACAAAAAATCACGAATTTGAGTTTCTGGGTTTGGAAATGCAATACTAAGCGAGGTCGACCATGAAAAAGTAATGCATCTCGATCACAAGCCTATTTTTCATGGAGCAGGAGAATTTTCGGCCAATTAGAGAGAGTCGACAGGATTTAGAAAATTCGTGTGCTAATACCCACCGAAAGTGCACAAAATCACAAATATGAGTTTCTGAGTTTAGAAATACAATACTAAGTAAGGTCGGACACGAATAAGTAATGGATATCGATCATAAGCCAATTTTTCATGGACCGAGTGAATTTCAGGCCAATTAGAGATAGTCGATACGATTCTATAAAAATCATGTGCTAATACCCACCGGAAGTGCAAAAAATCACGAATTTGAGCTTTTGGGTTTAGAAATGCAATACTAAGCGACGTCGTCCATGAAGAAGTAATGGATGTCGATCACAAGCATATTTGTCATGGCTCTGGTGAATTTTAGGCCAATTAGAGAAAAATGATAGAATTTTAGAAAATCTGTGCGCTAATAATATCCTTTGAAAATTGCAAAAAATCATGAATTTGTGTTTCTGGGCTTAAAATGCAATAATAAGTGACGTCGGCCATGAAGAAGTAATGGGAGTTGATTACTTGCCTTTTTGTGATGCACTAGGTACAGTTCAGGACAAATAGAGATAATCGATAGGATTTAGAAAATATGTGTGCTAATACCCGCCGAAAGTGCAAAAAATCACAAATTGGAGTTTCTAGGCTTAGAAATGCAATAATAAGTGACGTCGGCCATGAGGAAGTAATGGGTGTCTGTCACAAGCCTATTTTTCATGGACCGGATGAATTTCATGCCAATTAGAGACAGTCGACAGGATTCTAGAAAATCTGTGTGCTAATACCGGCCGAAAGTGCAAAACATCACGAATTTGAGTTTCTGGGTATAGAAATGCATTACTAAGCGAGGTCGGCCATGAAGAAGTAATGGATGTCGATCACAAGCATATTTTTCATGGCTCTGGTGCATTTCAGGCCAATTGGAGACAAATGATAGAATTTTAGAATATCTGTGAGCTAATATCCACCAAAAGTACAAAAAATCACGAATTTGAGTTTCTGGGTTTGGAAATGCAATACTAAGCGAGGTCGGGCATGAAGAAGTAATGGATGTCGATTACAAGCCTATTTTTCATGGACCATGTGAATTTCTGGCCAATTAGAGAGAGTCGACAGGATTTAGAAAATCCGTGTGGTAATACCCACCGAAAGTGCACAAAATCACAAATATGAGTTTCTGAGTTTAGAAATACAATACTAAGTAAGGTCGGCCACGAATAAGTAATGGATGTCGATCATAAGCCTATTTTTCATGGACCGAGTGAATTTCAGGCCAGTTAGAGATAGTCGATACGATTCTAGAAAATTCATGTGCTAATACCCACCGGAAGTGCAAAAAATCACGAATTTGAGTTTAGAAATGCAATACTAAGCGACGTCGGCCATGAAGAAGTAATGGATGTCGATCACAAGCATATTTGTCATGGCTCTGGTGAATTTCAGGCCAATTAGAGAAAAATGAGAGAATTTTAGAAAATCTGTGCGCTAATATCCATTGAAAGTGCAAAAAATCATGAATTTGTGTTTCTGGACTTAAAATGCAATAATAAGTGACGTCGGCCATGAAGATGTAATGGTAGTTGATTACTTGCCTTTTTGTGATGCACTAGGTACAGTTCAGGACAAATAGAGATAATCGATAGGATTTAGAAAATATGTGTGCTAATACCCGCCGAAAGTGCAAAAAATCACAAATTGGAGTTTCTAGGCTTAGAAATGCAATAATAAGTGACGTAGTCCATGAGGAAGTAATGGGTGTCTGTCACAAGCCTATTTTTCATGGACCGGATGAATTTCATGCCAATTAGAGACAGTCGACAGGATTCTAGAAAATCTGTGTGCTAATACCCGCCAAAAGTGCAAAACATCACGAATTTGAGTTTCTGGGTATAGAAATGCATACCTAAGCGAGGTCGGACATGAAGAAGTAATGGATGTCGATTACAAGACTATTTTTCACGGACCATGTGAATTTCCGGCCAATTAGAGAGAGTCGACAGGATTTAGAAAATCCGTGTGCTAATACCCACCGAAAGTGCACAAAATCACAAATATGAGTTTCTGAGTTTAGAAATACAATACTAAGTAAGGTCGGCCACGAATAAGTAATGGATATCGATCATAAGCCTATTTTTCATGGACCGAGTGAATTTCAGGCCAATTAGAGATAGTCGATACGATTCTAGAAAAATCATGTGCTAATACCCACCGAAAGTGTAAAACATCACCAATTTGAGTTTCTGGGTATAGAAATGCATTACTAAGCGAGGTCGGCCATGAAGAAGTAATGGATGTCCATCACAAGCCTATTTTTCATGGCTGTGGTGCATTTCAGGCCAATTGGAGACAAATGATAGAATTTTAGAATATCTGTGAGCTAATATCCACCAAAAGTACAAAAAATCACGAATTTGAGTTTCTGGGTTTGGAAATGCAATACTAAGCGAGGTCGACCATGAAAAAGTAATGCATCTCGATCACAAGACTATTTTTCATGGACCAGGTAAATTTCCGGCCAATTAGAGAGAGTCGACAGGATTTAGAAAATCCGTGTGCTAATACCCACCGAAAGTGCACAAAATCACAAATATGAGTTTCTGAGTTTAGAAATACAATACTAAGTAAGGTCGGCCACGAATAAGTAATGGATGTCGATCATAAGCCTATTTTTCATGGACCGAGTGAATTTCAGGCCAATTAGAGATAGTCGATACGATTCTAGAAAATTCATGTGCTAATACCCACCGGAAGTGCAAAAACTCACGAATTTGAGCTTTTGGGTTTAGAAATGCAATACTAAGCGACGTCGGCCATGAAGAAGTAATGGATGTCGATCACATGCATATTTGTCATGGCTCTGGTGAATTTCAGGCCAATTAGAGAAAAATGACAGAATTTTAGAAAATCTGTGCGCTAATATCCATTGAAAGTGCAAAAAATCATGAATTTGTGTTTATGGGCTTAAAATGCAATAATAAGTGACGTCGGCCATGAAGATGTAATGGTAGTTGATTACTTGCCTTTTTGTGATGCACTAGGTACAGTTCAGGACAAATAGAGATAATCGATAGGATTTAGAAAATATGTGTGCTAATACCCGCCGAAAGTGCAAAAAATCACAAATTGGAGTTTCTAGGCTTAGAAATGCAATAATAAGTGACGTAGTCCATGAGGAAGTAATGGGTGTCTGTCACAAGCCTATTTTTCATGGACCGGATGAATTTCATGCCAATTAGAGACATCGACAGGATTCTAGAAAATCGTGTGCTAATACCCGCCAAAAGTGCAAAACATCACGAATTTGAGCGGGTATAGAAATGCATACCTAAGCGAGGTCGGACATGAAGAAGTAATGGATGTCGATTACAAGACTATTTTTCACGGACCATGTGAATTTCGGCCAATTAGAGAGAGTCGACAGGATTTAGAAAATCCGTGTGCTAATACCCACCGAAAGTGCACAAAATCACAAATATGAGTTTCGAGTTTAGAAATACAATACTAAGTAAGGTCGGCCACGAATAAGTAATGGATATCGATCATAAGCCTATTTTTCATGGACCGAGTGAATTTCGGTGCCAATTAGAGATAGTCGATACGATTCTAGAAAAATCATGTGCTAATACCCACCGAAAGTGTAAAACATCACCAATTTGAGTTTCTGGGTATAGAAATGCATTACTAAGCGAGGTCGGCCATGAAGAAGTAATGGATGTCCATCACAAGCCTATTTTTCATGGCTGTGGTGCATTTCAGGCCAATTGGAGACAAATGATAGAATTTTAGAATATCTGTGAGCTAATATCCACCAAAAGTACAAAAAATCACGAATTTGAGTTTCTGGGTTTGGAAATGCAATACTAAGCGAGGTCGACCATGAAAAAGTAATGCATCTCGATCACAAGACTATTTTTCATGGACCATGTAAATTTCCGGCCAATTAGAGAGAGTCGACAGGATTTAGAAAATCCGTGTGCTAATACCCACCGAAAGTGCACAAAATCACAAATATGAGTTTCTGAGTTTAGAAATACAATACTAAGTAAGGTCGGCCACGAATAAGTAATGGATGTCGATCATAAGCCTATTTTTCATGGACCGAGTGAATTTCAGGCCAATTAGAGATAGTCGATACGATTCTAGAAAATTCATGTGCTAATACCCACCGGAAGTGCAAAAAATCACGAATTTGAGCTTTTGGGTTTAGAAATGCAATACTAAGCGACGTCGGCCATGAAGAAGTAATGGATGTCGATCACATGCATATTTGTCATGGCTCTGGTGAATTTTAGGCCAATTAGAGAAAAATGATAGAATTTTAGAAAATCTGTGCGCTAATATCCATTGAAAGTGCAAAAAATCATGAATTTGTGTTTCTGGGCTTAAAATGCAATAATAAGTGACGTCGGCCATGAAGAAGTAATGGGAGTTGATTACTTGCCTTTTTGTGATGCACTAGGTACAGTTCAGGACAAATAGAGATAATCGATAGGATTTAGAAAATATGTGTGCTAATACCCGCCGAAAGTGCAAAAAATCACAAATTGGAGTTTCTAGGCATAGAAATGCAATAATAAGTGACGTCGTCCATGAGGAAGTAATGGGTGTCTGTCACAAGCCTATTTTTCATGGACCGGATGAATTTCATACCAATTAGAGACAGTCGACAGGATTCTAGAAAATCTGTGTGCTAATACCGGCCGAAAGTGCAAAACATCACGAATTTGAGTTTCTGGGTATAGAAATGCATTACTAAGCGAGGTCGGCCATGAAGAAGTAATGGATGTCGATCACAAGCATATTTTTCATGGCTCTGGTGCATTTCAGGCCAATTGGAGACAAATGATAGAATTTTAGAATATCTGTGAGCTAATATCCACCAAAAGTACAAAAAATCACGAATTTGAGTTTCTGGGTTTGGAAATGCAATACTAAGCGAGGTCGACCATGAAAAAGTAATGCATCTCGATCACAAGCCTATTTTTCATGGAGCAGGAGAATTTCCGGCCAATTAGAGAGAGTCGACAGGATTTAGAAAATTCGTGTGCTAATACCCACCGAAAATGCACAAAATCACAAATATGAGTTTCTGAGTTTAGAAATACAATACTAAGTAAGGTCGGCCACGAATAAGTAATGGATGTCGATCATAAGCCTATTTTTAATTGACCGAGTGAATTTCAGGCCAGTTAGAGATAGTCGATACGATTCTAGAAAATTCATGTGCTAATACCCACCGGAAGTGCAAAAAATCACGAATTTGAGTTTTTGGGTTTAGAAATGCAATACTAAGCGACGTCGGCCATGAAGAAGTAATGGATGTCGATCACAAGCATATTTGTCATGGCTCGGTGAATTTTAGGCCAATTAGAGAAAAATGATAGAATTTTAGAAAATCGTGCGCTAATATCCATTGAAAGTGCAAAAAATCATGAATTTGTGTTTCTGGGCTTAAAATGCAATAATAAGTGACGTCGGCCATGAAGAAGTAATGGGAGTTGATTACTTGCCTTTTTGTGATGCACTAGGTACAGTTCAGGACAAATAGAGATAATCGATAGGATTTAGAAAATATGTGTGCTAATACCCGCCGAAAGTGCAAAAAATCACAAATTGGAGTTTCTAGGCATAGAAATGCAATAATAAGTGACGTCGTCCATGAGGAAGTAATGGGTGTCTGTCACAAGCCTATTTTTCATGGACCGGATGAATTTCATGCCAATTAGAGACAGTCGATAGGATTCTAGAAAATTTGTGTGCTAATACCCACCGAAAGTGTAAAACATCACGAATTTGAGTTTCTGGGTATAGAAATGCATTACTAAGCGAGGTCGGCCATGAAGAAGTAATGGATGTCCATCACAAGCCTATTTTTCATGGCTCTGGTGCATTTCAGGCTAATTGGAGACAAATGATAGAATTTTAGAATATCTGTGCGCTAATATCCACCGAAAGTACAAAAAATCACGAATTTGAGTTTCTGGGTTTGGAAATGCAATACTAAGCGAGGTCGACCATGAAAAAGTAATGCATCTCGATCACAAGACTATTTTTCATGGACCAGGTAAATTTCCGCCCAATTAGAGAGAGTCGACAGGATTTAGAAAATCCGTGTGCTAATACCCACCGAAAGTGCACAAAATCACAAATATGAGTTTCTGAGTTTAGAAATACAATACTAAGTAAGGTCGGCCACGAAGAAGTAATGGATATCGATCATAAGCCTATTTTTCATGGACCGAGTGAATTTTAGGCCAATTAGAGATAGTCGATACGATTCTAGAAAAATCATCTGCTAATACCCACCGGAAGTGCAAAAAATCACAAATTTGAGCTTTTGGGTTTAGAAATGCAATACTAAGCGACGTCGTCCATGAAGAAGTAATGGATGTCGATCAAAGCATATTTGTCATGGCTCGGTGAATTTTAGGCCAATTAGAGAAAAATGATAGAATTTTAGAAAATCTGTGCGCTAATATCCATTGAAAGTGCAAAAAATCATGAATTTGTGTTTCTGGGCTTAAAATGCAATAATAAGTGACGTCGGCCATGAAGAAGTAATGGGAGTTGATTACTTGCCTTTTTGTGATGCACTAGGTACGAGTTCGGGACAAATAGAGATAATCGATAGGATTTAGAAAATATGTGTGCTAATACCCGCCGAAAGTGCAAAAAATCACAAATTGGAGTTTCTAGGCATAGAAATGCAATAATAAGTGACGTCGTCCATGAGGAAGTAATGGGTGTCTGTCACAAGCCTATTTTTCATGGACCGGATGAATTTCATACCAATTAGAGACAGTCGATAGGATTCTAGAAAATCGTGTGCTAATACCCACCGAAAGTGCAAAACATCACGAATTTGAGTTTCGGGTATAGAAATGCATTACTAAGCGAGGTCGGCCATGAAGAAGTAATGGATGTCGATCACAAGCATATTTTTCATGGCTCTGGTGCATTTCAGGCCAATTGGAGACAAATGATAGAATTTTAGAATATCTGTGAGCTAATATCCACCAAAAGTACAAAAAATCACGAATTTGAGTTTCTGGGTTTGGAAATGCAATACTAAGCGAGGTCGACCATGAAAAAGTAATGCATCTCGATCACAAGCCTATTTTTCATGGAGCAGGAGAATTTCCGGCCAATTAGAGAGAGTCGACAGGATTTAGAAAATTCGTGTGCTAATACCCACCGAAAGTGCACAAAATCACAAATATGAGTTTCTGAGTTTAGAAATACAATACTAAGTAAGGTCGGCCACGAATAAGTAATGGATGTCGATCATAAGCCTATTTTTCATGGACCGAGTGAATTTCGTGCCAATTAGAGATAGTCGATACGATTCTAGAAAATTCATGTGCTAATACCCCGGAAGTGCAAAAAATCACGAATTTGAGTTTAGAAATGCAATACTAAGCGACGTCGGCCATGAAGAAGTAATGGATGTCGATCACAAGCATATTTGTCATGGCTCTGGTGAATTTCAGGCCAATTAGAGAAAAATGAGAGAATTTTAGAAAATCTGTGCGCTAATATCCATTGAAAGTGCAAAAAATCATGAATTTGTGTTTCTGGACTTAAAATGCAATAATAAGTGACGTCGGCCATGAAGATGTAATGGTAGTTGATTACTTGCCTTTTTGTGATGCACTAGGTACAGTTCAGGACAAATAGAGATAATCGATAGGATTTAGAAAATATGTGTGCTAACACCCGCCGAAAGTGCAAAAAATCACAAATTGGAGTTTCTAGGCATAGAAATGCAATAATAAGTGACGTCGTCCATGAGGAAGTAATGGGTGTCTGTCACAAGCCTATTTTTCATGGACCGGATGAATTTCATGCCAATTAGAGACAGTCGATAGGATTCTAGAAAATTCGTGTGCTAACCCACCGAAAGTGTAAAACATCACGAATTTGAGTTTCTGGGTATAGAAATGCATTACTAAGCGAGGTCGGCCATGAAGAAGTAATGGATGTCCATCACAACCTATTTTTCATGGCTCTGGTGCATTTCAGGCTAATTGGAGACAAATGATAGAATTTTAGAATATCTGTGCGCTAATATCCACCGAAAGTACAAAAAATCACGAATTTGAGTTTCTGGGTTTGGAAATGCAATACTAAGCGAGGTCGACCATGAAAAAGTAATGCATCTCGATCACAAGACTATTTTTCATGGACCATGTAAATTTCCGGCCAATTAGAGAGAGTCGACGAGATTTAGAAAATCCGTGTGCTAATACCCACCGAAAGTGCACAAAATCACAAATATGAGTTTCTGAGTTTAGAAATACAATACTAAGTAAGGTCGGCCACGAATAAGTAATGGATATCGATCATAAGCCTATTTTTCATGGACCGAGTGAATTTCAGGCCAATTAGAGATAGTCGATACGATTCTAGAAAAATCATGTGCTAATACCCACCGGAAGTGCAAAAAATCACGAATTTGAGCTTTTGGGTTTAGAAATGCAATACTAAGCGACGTCGTCCATGAAGAAGTAATGGATGTCGATCAAAAGCATATTTGTCATGGCTCTGGTGAATTTTAGGCCAATTAGAGAAAAATGATAGAATTTTAGAAAATCTGTGCGCTAATATCCATTGAAAGTGCAAAAAATCATGAATTTGTGTTTCTAGGCTTAAAATGCAATAATAAGTGACGTCGGCCATGAAGAAGTAATGGGAATTGATTACTTGCCTTTTTGTGATGCACTAGGTACAGTTCAGGACAAATAGAGATAATCGATAGGATTTAGAAAATATGTGTGCTAATACCCGCCGAAAGTGCAAAAAATCACAAATTGGAGTTTCTAGGCATAGAAATGCAATAATAAGTGACGTCGTCCATGAGGAAGTAATGGGTGTCTGTCACAAGCCTATTTTTCATGGACCGGATGAATTTCATACCAATTAGAGACAGTCGATAGGATTCTAGAAAATTTGTGTGCTAATACCCACCGAAAGTGTAAAACATCACCAATTTGAGTTTCTGGGTATAGAAATGCATTACTAAGCGAGGTCGGCCATGAAGAAGTAATGGATGTCGATCACAAGCATATTTTTCATAGCTCTGGTGCATTTCAGGCCAATTGGAGACAAATGATAGAATTTTAGAATATCTGTGAGCTAATATCCACCAAAAGTACAAAAAATCACGAATTTGAGTTTCTGGGTTTGGAAATGCAATACTAAGCGAGGTCGACCATGAAAAAGTAATGCATCTCGATCACAAGCCTATTTTTCATGGAGTAGGAGAATTTTCGGCCAATTAGAGAGAGTCGACAGGATTTAGAAAATTCATGTGCTAATACCCACCGAAAGTGCACAAAATCACAAATATGAGTTTCTGAGTTTAGAAATACAATACTAAGTAAGGTCGGACACGAATAAGTAATGGATATCGATCATAAGCCAATTTTTCATGGACCGAGTGAATTTCAGGCCAATTAGAGATAGTCGATACGATTCTATAAAAATCATGTGCTAATACCCACCGGAAGTGCAAAAAATCACGAATTTGAGCTTTTGGGTTTAGAAATGCAATACTAAGCGACGTCGTCCATGAAGAAGTAATGGATGTCGATCACAAGCATATTTGTCATGGCTCTGGTGAATTTTAGGCCAATTAGAGAAAAATGATAGAATTTTAGAAAATCTGTGCGCTAATAATATCCTTTGAAAATTGCAAAAAATCATGAATTTGTGTTTCTGGGCTTAAAATGCAATAATAAGTGACGTCGGCCATGAAGAAGTAATGGGAGTTGATTACTTGCCTTTTTGTGATGCACTAGGTACAGTTCAGGACAAATAGAGATAATCGATAGGATTTAGAAAATATGTGTGCTAATACCCGCCGAAAGTGCAAAAAATCACAAATTGGAGTTTCTAGGCATAGAAATGCAATAATAAGTGACGTCGGCCATGAGGAAGTAATGGGTGTCTGTCACAAGCCTATTTTTCATGGACCGGATGAATTTCATGCCAATTAGAGACAGTCGACAGGATTCTAGAAAATCTGTGTGCTAATACCGGCCGAAAGTGCAAAACATCACGAATTTGAGTTTCTGGGTATAGAAATGCATTACTAAGCGAGGTCGGCCATGAAGAAGTAATGGATGTCGATCACAAGCATATTTTTCATGGCTCTGGTGCATTTCAGGCCAATTGGAGACAAATGATAGAATTTTAGAATATCTGTGAGCTAATATCCACCAAAAGTACAAAAAATCACGAATTTGAGTTTCTGGGTTTGGAAATGCATTACTAAGCGAGGTCGGGCATGAAGAAGTAATGGATGTCGATTACAAGCCTATTTTTCATGGACCATGTGAATTTTCGGCCAATTAGAGAGAGTCGACAGGATTTAGAAAATCCGTGTGGTAATACCCACCGAAAGTGCACAAAATCACAAATATGAGTTTCTGAGTTTAGAAATACAATACTAAGTAAGGTCGGCCACGAATAAGTAATGGATGTCGATCATAAGCCTATTTTTCATGGACCGAGTGAATTTCAGGCCAATTAGAGATAGTCGATACGATTCTAGAAAATTCATGTGCTAATACCCACCGGAAGTGCAAAAAATCACGAATTTGAGTTTAGAAATGCAATACTAAGCGACGTCGGCCATGAAGAAGTAATGGATGTCGATCACAAGCATATTTGTCATGGCTCTGGTGAATTTCAGGCCAATTAGAGAAAAATGAGAGAATTTTAGAAAATCTGTGCGCTAATATCCATTGAAAGTGCAAAAAATCATGAATTTGTGTTTCTGGACTTAAAATGCAATAATAAGTGACGTCGGCCATGAAGAAGTAATGGTAGTTGATTACTTGCCTTTTTGTGATGCACTAGGTACAGTTCAGGACAAATAGAGATAATCGATAGGATTTAGAAAATATGTGTGCTAATACCCGCCGAAAGTGCAAAAAATCACAAATTGGAGTTTCTAGGCTTAGAAATGCAATAATAAGTGACGTAGTCCATGAGGAAGTAATGGGTGTCTGTCACAAGCCTATTTTTCATGGACCGGATGAATTTCATGCCAATTAGAGACAGTCGACAGGATTCTAGAAAATCTGTGTGCTAATACCCGCCAAAAGTGCAAAACATCACGAATTTGAGTTTCTGGGTATAGAAATGCATACCTAAGCGAGGTCGGACATGAAGAAGTAATGGATGTCGATTACAAGACTATTTTTCATGGACCATGTGAATTTCCGGCCAATTAGAGAGAGTCGACAAGATTTAGAAAATCCGTGTGCTAATACCCACCGAAAGTGCACAAAATCACAAATATGAGTTTCTGAGTTTAGAAATACAATACTAAGTAAGGTCGGCCACGAATAAGTAATGGATATCGATCATAAGCCTATTTTTCATGGACCGAGTGAATTTCGAGGCCAATTAGAGATAGTCGATACGATTCTAGAAAAATCATGTGCTAATACCCACCGAAAGTGTAAAACATCACCAATTTGAGTTTCGGGTATAGAAATGCATTACTAAGCGAGGTCGGCCATGAAGAAGTAATGGATGTCCATCACAAGCCTATTTTTCATGGTCTGGTGCATTTCGTGCCAATTGGAGACAAATGATAGAATTTTAGAATATCGTGAGCTAATATCCACCAAAAGTACAAAAAATCACGAATTTGAGTTTCGGGTTTGGAAATGCAATACTAAGCGAGGTCGACCATGAAAAAGTAATGCATCTCGATCACAAGACTATTTTTCATGGACCAGGTAAATTTCCGGCCAATTAGAGAGAGTCGACAGATTTAGAAAATCCGTGTGCTAATACCCACCGAAAGTGCACAAAATCACAAATATGAGTTTCGAGTTTAGAAATACAATACTAAGTAAGGTCGGCCACGAATAAGTAATGGATGTCGATCATAAGCCTATTTTTCATGGACCGAGTGAATTTCGGGCCAATTAGAGATAGTCGATACGATTCTAGAAAATTCATGTGCTAATACCCACCGGAAGTGCAAAAACTCACGAATTTGAGCTTTTGGGTTTAGAAATGCAATACTAAGCGACGTCGGCCATGAAGAAGTAATGGATGTCGATCACATGCATATTTGTCATGGCTCTGGTGAATTTTAGGCCAATTAGAGAAAAATGATAGAATTTTAGAAAATCTGTGCGCTAATATCCATTGAAAGTGCAAAAAATCATGAATTTGTGTTTCTGGGCTTAAAATGCAATAATAAGTGACTCGGCCATGAAGAAGTAATGGGAGTTGATTACTTGCCTTTTTGTGATGCACTAGGTACAGTTCAGGACAAATAGAGATAATCGATAGGATTTAGAAAATATGTGTGCTAACACCCGCCGAAAGTGCAAAAAATCACAAATTGGAGTTTCTAGGCATAGAAATGCAATAATAAGTGACGTCGTCCATGAGGAAGTAATGGGTGTCTGTCACAAGCCTATTTTTCATGGACCGGATGAATTTCATGCCAATTAGAGACAGTCGATAGGATTCTAGAAAATTCGTGTGCTAACCCACCGAAAGTGTAAAACATCACGAATTTGAGTTTCTGGGTATAGAAATGCATTACTAAGCGAGGTCGGCCATGAAGAAGTAATGGATGTCCATCACAACCTATTTTTCATGGCTCTGGTGCATTTCAGGCTAATTGGAGACAAATGATAGAATTTTAGAATATCTGTGCGCTAATATCCACCGAAAGTACAAAAAATCACGAATTTGAGTTTCTGGGTTTGGAAATGCAATACTAAGCGAGGTCGACCATGAAAAAGTAATGCATCTCGATCACAAGACTATTTTTCATGGACCAGGTAAATTTCCGGCCAATTAGAGAGAGTCGACAGGATTTAGAAAATCCGTGTGCTAATACCCACCGAAAGTGCACAAAATCACAAATATGAGTTTCTGAGTTTAGAAATACAATACTAAGTAAGGTCGGCCACGAATAAGTAATGGATATCGATCATAAGCCTATTTTTCATGGACCGAGTGAATTTCAGGCCAATTAGAGATAGTCGATACGATTCTAGAAAATTCATGTGCTAATACCCACCGGAAGTGCAAAAAATCACGAATTTGAGCTTTTGGGTTTAGAAATGCAATACTAAGCGACGTCGTCCATGAAGAAGTAATGGATGTCGATCAAAAGCATATTTGTCATGGCTCTGGTGAATTTTAGGCCAATTAGAGAAAAATGATAGAATTTTAGAAAATCTGTGCGCTAATATCCATTGAAAGTGCAAAAAATCATGAATTTGTGTTTCTGGGCTTAAAATGCAATAATAAGTGACGTCGGCCATGAAGAAGTAATGGGAATTGATTACTTGCCTTTTTGTGATGCACTAGGTACAGTTCAGGACAAATAGAGATAATCGATAGGATTTAGAAAATATGTGTGCTAATACCCGCCGAAAGTGCAAAAAATCACAAATTGGAGTTTCTAGGCATAGAAATGCAATAATAAGTGACGTCGTCCATGAGGAAGTAATGGGTGTCTGTCACAAGCCTATTTTTCATGGACCGGATGAATTTCATACCAATTAGAGACAGTCGACAGGATTCTAGAAAATCTGTGTGCTAATACCGGCCGAAAGTGCAAAACATCACGAATTTGAGTTTCTGGGTATAGAAATGCATTACTAAGCGAGGTCGGCCATGAAGAAGTAATGGATGTCGATCACAAGCATATTTTTCATGGCTCTGGTGCATTTCAGGCCAATTGGAGACAAATGATAGAATTTTAGAATATCTGTGAGCTAATATCCACCAAAAGTACAAAAAATCACGAATTTGAGTTTCTGGGTTTGGAAATGCAATACTAAGCGAGGTCGACCATGAAAAAGTAATGCATCTCGATCACAAGCCTATTTTTCATGGAGCGCAGGAGAATTTCCGGCCAATTAGAGAGAGTCGACAGATTTAGAAAATTCGTGTGCTAATACCCACCGAAAGTGCACAAAATCACAAATATGAGTTTCTGAGTTTAGAAATACAATACTAAGTAAGGTCGGCCACGAATAAGTAATGGATGTCGATCATAAGCCTATTTTTCATGGACCGAGTGAATTTCAGGCCAATTAGAGATAGTCGATACGATTCTAGAAAATTCATGTGCTAATACCCACCGGAAGTGCAAAAAATCACGAATTTGAGTTTAGAAATGCAATACTAAGCGACGTCGGCCATGAAGAAGTAATGGATGTCGATCACAAGCATATTTGTCATGGCTCGGTGAATTTTAGGCCAATTAGAGAAAAATGAGAGAATTTTAGAAAATACGTGCGCTAATATCCATTGAAAGTGCAAAAAATCATGAATTTGTGTTTCGGACTTAAAATGCAATAATAAGTGACGTCGGCCATGAAGATGTAATGGTAGTTGATTACTTGCCTTTTTGTGATGCACTAGGTACAGTTCAGGACAAATAGAGATAATCGATAGGATTTAGAAAATATGTTTGCTAATACCGCCGAAAGTGCAAAAAATCACAAATTGGAGTTTCTAGGCTTAGAAATGCAATAATAAGTGACGTAGTCCATGAGGAAGTAATGGGTATCTGTCACAAGCCTATTTTTCATGGACCGGATGAATTTCATGCCAATTAGAGACAGTCGACAGGATTCTAGAAAATCTGTGTGCTAATACCCGCCAAAAGTGCAAAACATCACGAATATGAGTTTCTGGGTATAGAAATGCATACCTAAGCGAGGTCGGACATGAAGAAGTAATGGATGTCGATTACAAGACTATTTTTCATAGACCATGTGAATTTCCGGACAATTAGAGAGAGTCGACAGATTTAGAAAATCTGTTTGCTAATACCCACCGAAAGTGCACAAAATCACAAATATGAGTTTCTGAGTTTAGAAATACAATACTAAGTAAGGTCGGCCACGAATAAGTAATGGCTATCGATCATAAGCCTATTTTTCATGGACCGAGTGAATTTCAAGCCAATTAGAGATAGTCGATACGATTCTAGAAAAATCATGTGCTAATACCCACCGAAAGTGTAAAACATCACCAATTTGAGTTTCTGGGTATAGAAATGCATTACTAAGCGAGGTCGGCCATGAAGAAGTAATGGATGTCCATCACAAGCCTATTTTTCATGGCTCTGGTGCATTTCAGGCCAATTGGAGACAAATGATAGAATTTTAGAATATCTGTAAGCTAATATCCACCAAAAGTACAAAAAATAACGAATTTGAGTTTCTGGGTTTGGAAATGCAATACTAAGCGAGGTCGACCATGAAAAAGTAATGGATCTCGATCACAAGCCTATTTTTCATGGACCAGGTAAATTTCCGGCCAATTAGAGATAATCGATAGGATTTAGAAAATATGTGTGCTAATACCCGCCGAAAGTGCAAAAAATCACAAATTGGAGTTTCTAGGCACAGAAATGCAATAATAAGTGACGTCGGCCACGAATAAGTAATGGATGTCGATCATAAGCCTATTTTTAATTGACCGAGTGAATTTCAGGCCAGTTAGAGATAGTCGATACGATTCTAGAAAATTCATGTGCTAATACCCACCGGAAGTGCAAAAAATCACGAATTTGAGTTTAGAAATGCAATACTAAGCGACGTCGGCCATGAAGAAGTAATGGATGTCGATCACAAGCATATTTGTCATGGCTCTGGTGAATTTCAGGCCAATTAGAGAAAAATGAGAGAATTTTAGAAAATCTGTGCGCTAATATCCATTGAAAGTGCAAAAAATCATGAATTTGTGTTTCTGGACTTAAAATGCAATAATAAGTGACGTCGGCCATGAAGATGTAATGGTAGTTGATTACTTGCCTTTTTGTGATGCACTAGGTACGATTCGGGACAAATAGAGATAATCGATAGGATTTAGAAAATATGTGTGCTAATACCCGCCGAAACTGCAAAAAATCACAAATTGGAGTTTCTAGGCTTAGAAATGCAATAATAAGTGACGTAGTCCATGAGGAAGTAATGGGTATCTGTCACAAGCCTATTTTTCATGGACCGGATGAATTTCATGCCAATTAGAGACAGTCGACAGGATTCTAGAAAATCTGTGTGCTAATACCCGCCAAAAGTGCAAAACATCACGAATTTGAGTTTCTGGGTATAGAAATGCATACCTAAGCGAGGTCGGACATGAAGAAGTAATGGATGTCGATTACAAGACTATTTTTCATAGACCATGTGAGTTTCCGGACAATTAGAGAGAGTCGACAGGATTTAGAAAATCTGTTTGCTAATATCCACCGAAAGTGCACAAAATCACAAATATGAGTTTCTGAGTTTAGAAATACAATACTAAGTAAGGTCGGCCACGAATAAGTAATGGATATCGATCATAAGCCTATTTTTCATGGACCGAGTGAATTTCAAGCCAATTAGAGATAGTCGATACGATTCTAGAAAAATCATGTGCTAATACCCACCGAAAGTGTAAAACATCACCAATTTGAGTTTCTGGGTATAGAAATGCATTACTAAGCGAGGTCGGCCATGAAGAAGTAATGGATGTCCATCACAAGCCTATTTTTCATGGCTCTGGTGCATTTCAGGCCAATTGGAGACAAATGATAGAATTTTAGAATATCTGTAAGCTAATATCCACCAAAAGTACAAAAAATCACGAATTTGAGTTTCTGGGTTTGGAAATGCAATACTAAGCGAGGTCGACCATGAAAAAGTAATGCATCTCGATCACAAGACTATTTTTCATGGACCAGGTAAATTTCCGGCCAATTAGAGAGAGTCGACAGGATTCTAGAAAATCTGTGTGCTAATACCCGCCAAAAGTGCAAAACATCACGAATTTGAGTTTCTGGGTATAGAAATGCATACCTAAGCGAGGTCGGACATGAAGAAGTAATGGATGTCGATTACAAGACTATTTTTCATAGACCATGTGAATTTCCGGACAATTAGAGAGAGTCGACAGGATTTAGAAAATCCGTGTGCTAATACCCACCGAAAGTGCACAAAATCACAAATATGAGTTTCTGAGTTTAGAAATACAATACTAAGTAAGGTCGGACACGAATAAGTAATGGATATCGATCATAAGCCAATTTTTCATGGACCGAGTGAATTTCAGGCCAATTAGAGATAATCGATACGATTCTAGAAAAATTATGTGCTAATACCCACCTAAGTGCAAAAAATCACGAATTTGAGCTTTTGGGTTTAGAAATGCAATACTAAGCGACGTCGTCCATGAAGAAGTAATGGATGTCGATCACAAGCATATTTGTCATGGCTCTTGTGAATTTTAGGCCAATTAGAGAAAAATGATAGAATTTTAGAAAATCTGTGCGCTAATAATATCCTTTGAAAATTGCAAAAAATCATGAATTTGTGTTTCTGGGCTTAAAATGCAATAATAAGTGACGTCGGCCATGAAGAAGTAATGGGAGTTGATTACTTGCCTTTTTGTGATGCACTAGGTACAGTTCAGGACAAATAGAGATAATCGATAGGATTTAGAAAATATGTGTGCTAATACCCGCCGAAAGTGCAAAAAATCACAAATTGGAGTTTCTAGGCTTAGAAATGCAATAATAAGTGACGTCGGCCATGAGGAAGTAATGGGTGTCTGTCATAAGCCTATTTTTCATGGACCGGATGAATTTCATGCCAATTAGAGACAGTCGACAGGATTCTAGAAAATCTGTGTGCTAATACCGGCCGAAAGTGCAAAACATCACGAATTTGAGTTTCTGGGTATAGAAATGCATTACTAAGCGAGGTCGGCCATGAAGAAGTAATGGATGTCCATCACAAGCCTATTTTTCATGGCTCTGGTGCATTTCAGGCCAATTGGAGACAAATGATAGAATTTTAGAATATCTGTGCGCTAATATCCACCGAAAGTACAAAAAATCACGAATTTGAGTTTCTGGGTTTGGAAATGCAATACTAAGCGAGGTCGACCATGAAAAAGTAATGCATCTCGATCACAAGACTATTTTTCATGGACCAGGTAAATTTTCGGCCAATTAGAGAGAGTCGACAGGATTTAGAAAATCCGTGTGCTAATACCCACCGAAAGTGCACAAAATCACAAATATGAGTTTCTGAGTTTAGAAATACAATACTAAGTAAGGTCGACCACGAATAAGTAATGGATGTCGATCATAAGCCTATTTTTCATGGACCGAGTGAATTTCAGGCCAGTTAGAGATAGTCGATACGATTCTAGAAAATTCATGTGCTAATACCCACCGGAAGTGCAAAAAATCACGAATTTGAGTTTAGAAATGCAATACTAAGCGACGTCGGCCATGAAGAAGTAATGGATGTCGATCACAAGCATATTTGTCATGGCTCTGGTGAATTTCAGGCCACTTAGAGAAAAATGAGAGAATTTTAGAAAATCTGTGCGCTAATATCCATTGAAAGTGCAAAAATTCATGAATTTGTGTTTCTGGACTTAAAATGCAAAAATAAGTGACGTCGGCCATGAAGATGTAATGGTAGTTGATTACTTGCCTTTTTGTGATGCACTAGGTACAGTTCAGGACAAATAGAGATAACCGATAGGATTTAGAAAATATGTGTGCTAATACCCGCCGAAAGTGCAAAAAATCACAAATTGGAGTTTCTAGGCTTAGAAATTCAATAATAAGTGACGTAGTCCATGAGGAAGTAATGGGAGTCTGTCACAAGCCTATTTTTCATGGACCGGATGAATTTCATGCCAATTAGAGACAGTCGACAGGATTCTAGAAAATCTGTGTGCTAATACCCGCCAAAAGTGCAAAACATCACGAATTTGAGTTTCTGGGTATAGAAATGCATACCTAAGCGAGGTCGGACATGAAGAAGTAATGGATGTCGATTACAAGACTATTTTTCATAGACCATGTGAATTTCCGGACAATTAGAGAGAGTCGACAGGATTTAGAAAATCCGTGTGCTAATACCCACCGAAAGTGCACAAAATCACAAATATGAGTTTCTGAGTTTAGAAATACAATACTAAGTAAGGTCGGACACGAATAAGTAATGGATATCGATCATAAGCCAATTTTTCATGGACCGAGTGAATTTCAGGCCAATTAGAGATAATCGATACGATTCTAGAAAAATTATGTGCTAATACCCACCGGAAGTGCAAAAAATCACGCATTTGAGCTTTTGGGTTTAGAAATGCAATACTAAGCGACGTCGTCCATGAAGAAGTAATGGATGTCGATCACAAGCATATTTGTCATGGCTCTTGTGAATTTTAGGCCAATTAGAGAAAAATGATAGAATTTTAGAAAATCTGTGCGCTAATAATATCCTTTGAAAATTGCAAAAAATCATGAATTTGTGTTTCTGGGCTTAAAATGCAATAATAAGTGACGTCGGCCATGAAGAAGTAATGGGAGTTGATTACTTGCCTTTTTGTGATGCACTAGGTACAGTTCAGGACAAATAGAGATAATCGATAGGATTTAGAAAATATGTGTGCTAATACCCGCCGAAAGTGCAAAAAATCACAAATTGGAGTTTCTAGGCTTAGAAATGCAATAATAAGTGACGTCGGCCATGAGGAAGTAATGGGTGTCTGTCATAAGCCTATTTTTCATGGACCGGATGAATTTCATGCCAATTAGAGACAGTCGACAGGATTCTAGAAAATCTGTGTGCTAATACCGGCCGAAAGTGCAAAACATCACGAATTTGAGTTTCTGGGTATAGAAATGCATTACTAAGCGAGGTCGGCCATGAAGAAGTAATGGATGTCCATCACAAGCCTATTTTTCATGGCTCTGGTGCATTTCAGGCCAATTGGAGACAAATGATAGAATTTTAGAATATCTGTAAGCTAATATCCACCAAAAGTACAAAAAATAACGAATTTGAGTTTCTGGGTTTGGAAATGCAATACTAAGCGAGGTCGACCATGAAAAAGTAATGCATCTCGATCACAAGACTATTTTTCATGGACCAGGTAAATTTCCGGCCAATTAGAGAGAGTCGACAGGATTTAGAAAATCCGTGTGCTAATACCCACCGAAAGTGCACAAAATCACAAATATGAGTTTCTGAGTTTAGAAATACAATACTAAGTAAGGTCGGCCACGAATAAGTAATGGATGTCGATCATAAGCCTATTTTTCATGGACCGAGTGAATTTCAGGCCAGTTAGAGATAGTCGATACGATTCTAGAAAATTCATGTGCTAATACCCACCGGAAGTGCAAAAAATCACGAATTTGAGTTTAGAAATGCAATACTAAGCGACGTCGGCCATGAAGAAGTAATGGATGTCGATCACAAGCATATTTGTCATGGCTCGGTGAATTTAGGCCAATTAGAGAAAAATGAGAGAATTTTAGAAAATCGTGCGCTAATATCCATTGAAAGTGCAAAAATTCATGAATTTGTGTTTTCGGACTTAAAATGCAAAATAAGTGACGTCGGCCATGAAGATGTAATGGTAGTTGATTACTTGCCTTTTTGTGATGCACTAGGTACAGTTCAGGACAAATAGAGATAATCGATAGGATTTAGAAAATATGTGTGCTAATACCCGCCGAAAGTGCAAAAAATCACAAATTGGAGTTTCTAGGCTTAGAAATGCAATAATAAGTGACGTAGTCCATGAGGAAGTAATGGGTGTCTGTCACAAGCCTATTTTTCATGGACCGGATGAATTTCATGCCAATTAGAGACAGTCGACAGGATTCTAGAAAATCTGTGTGCTAATACCCGCCAAAAGTGCAAAACATCACGAATTTGAGTTTCTGGGTATAGAAATGCATTACTAAGCGAGGTCGGCCATGAAGAAGTAATGGATGTCGATTACAAGACTATTTTTCATGGACCATGTGAATTTCCGGACAATTAGAGAGAGTCGACAGGATTTAGAAAATCCGTGTGCTAATACCCACCGAAAGTGCACAAAATCACAAATATGAGTTTCTGAGTTTAGAAATACAATACTAAGTAAGGTCGGACACGAATAAGTAATGGATATCGATCATAAGCCAATTTTTCATGGACCGAGTGAATTTCAGGCCAATTAGAGATAGTCGATACGATTCTAGAAAAATTCATGTGCTAATACCCACCGGAAGTGCAAAAAATCACGAATTTGAGCTTTTGGGTTTAGAAATGCAATACTAAGCGACGTCGTCCATGAAGAAGTAATGGATGTCGATCAAAAGCATATTTGTCATGGCTCTGGTGAATTTTAGGCCAATTAGAGAAAAATGATAGAATTTTAGAAAATCTGTGCGCTAATAATATCCTTTGAAAGTGCAAAAAATCATGAATTTGTGTTTCTAGGCTTAAAATGCAATAATAAGTGACGTCGGCCATGAAGAAGTAATGGGAATTGATTACTTGCCTTTTTGTGATGCACTAGGTACATTTCGGGACAAATAGAGATAATCGATAGGATTTAGAAAATATGTGTGCTAATACCCGCCGAAAGTGCAAAATATCACAAATTGGAGTTTCTAGGCTTAGAAATGCAATAATAAGTGACGTCGGCCATGAGGAAGTAATGGGTGTCTGTCACAAGCCTATTTTTCATGGACCGGATGAATTTCATGCCAATTAGAGAGTCGACGAGGATTCTAGAAAATCGTGTGCTAATACCCACCGAAAGTGCAAAACATCACGAATTTGAGTTTCTCGGGTATAGAAATGCATTACTAAGCGAGGTCGGCCATGAAGAAGTAATGGATGTCCATCACAAGCCCTTTTTCATGGCTCTGGTGCATTTCGAGCCAATTGGAGACAAATGATAGAATTTTAGAATATACGTAAGCTAATATCCACCAAAAGTACAAAAAATCACGAATTTGAGTTTCTGGGTTTGGAAATGCAATACTAAGCGAGGTCGACCATGAAAAAGTAATGCATCTCGATCACAAGACTATTTTTCATGGACCAGGTAAATTTCCGGCCAATTAGAGAGAGTCGACAGGATTTAGAAAATCCGTGTGCTAATACCCACCGAAAGTGCACAAAATCACAAATATGAGTTTCTGAGTTTAGAAATACAATACTAAGTAAGGTCGGCCACGAATAAGTAATGGATGTCGATCATAAGCCTATTTTTCATGGACCGAGTGAATTTCAGGCCAATTAGAGATAGTCGATACGATTCTAGAAAATTCATGTGCTAATACCCACCGGAAGTGCAAAAAATCACGAATTTGAGCTTTTGGGTTTAGAAATGCAATACTAAGCGACGTCGGCCATGAAGAAGTAATGGATGTCGATCACAAGCATATTTGTCATGGCTCGGTGAATTTAGGCCAATTAGAGAAAAATGATAGAATTTTAGAAAATCGTGCGCTAATATCCATTGAAAGTGCAAAAAATCATGAATTTGTGTTTCTGGGCTTAAAATGCAATAATAAGTGACGTCGGCCATGAAGAAGTAATGGGAGTTGATTACTTGCCTTTTTGTGATGCACTAGGTACAGTTCAGGACAAATAGAGATAATCGATAGGATTTAGAAAATATGTGTGCTAATACCCGCCGAAAGTGCAAAAAATCACAAATTGGAGTTTCTAGGCTTAGAAATGCAATAATAAGTGACGTCGTCCATGAGGAAGTAATGGGTGTCTGTCACAAGCCTATTTTTCATGGACCGGATGAATTTCATGCCAATTAGAGACAGTCGACAGGATTCTAGAAAATTGTGTGCTAATACCCGCCAAAAGTGCAAAACATCACGAATTTGAGTTTCTGGGTATAGAAATGCATTACTAAGCGAGGTCGGCCATGAAGAAGTAATGGATGTCGATTACAAGACTATTTTTCATGGACCATGTGAATTTCCGGACAATTAGAGAGAGTCGACAGGATTTAGAAAATCCGTGTGCTAATACCCACCGAAAGTGCACAAAATCACAAATATGAGTTTCTGAGTTTAGAAATACAATACTAAGTAAGGTCGGCCGCGAATAAGTAATGGACATCGATCATAAGCCTATTTTTCATGGACCGAGTGAATTTCAGGCCAATTAGAGATAGTCGATACGATTCTAGAAAATGCATGTGCTAATACCCACCGGAAGTGCAAAAAATCACGAATTTGAGCTTTTGGGTTTAGAAATGCAATACTAAGCGACGTCGGCCATGAAGAAGTAATGGATGTCGATCACAAGCATATTTTTCATGGCTCTGGTGAATTTCAGGCCAATTAGAGAAAAATGATAGAATTTTAGAAAATCGTGCGCTAATATCCTTTGAAAGTGCAAAAAATCATGAATTTGTGTTTCTAGGCTTAAAATGCAATAATAAGTGACGTCGGCCATGAAGAAGTAATGGGAGTTGATTACTTGCCTTTTGTGATGCACTAGGTACATTTCGGGACAAATAGAGATAATCGATAGGATTTAGAAAATATGTGTGCTAATACCCGCCGAAAGTGCAAAAAATCACAAATTGGAGTTTCTAGGCTTAGAAATGCAATAATAAGTGACGTCGGCCATGAGGAAGTAATGGGTGTGTCACAAGCCTATTTTTCATGGACCGGATGAATTTCATGCCAATTAGAGACAATCGACGAGGATTCTAGAAAATCGTGTGCTAATACCCACCGAAAGTGTAAAACATCACGAATTTGAGTTTCTAGGTATAGAAATGCATTACTAAGCGAGGTCGGCCATGAAGAAGTAATGGATGTCCATCACAAGCCTATTTTTCATGGCTCGGTGCATTTCGGGCCAATTGGAGACAAATGATAGAATTTTAGAATATACGTGTAAGCTAATATCCACCAAAAGTACAAAAAATCACGAATTTGAGTTTCTGGGTTTGGAAATGCAATACTAAGCGAGGTCGACCATGAAAAAGTAATGCATCTCGATCACAAGACTATTTTTCATGGACCAGGTAAATTTCCGGCCAATTAGAGAGAGTCGACAGGATTTAGAAAATCCGTGTGCTAATACCCACCGAAAGTGCACAAAATCACAAATATGAGTTTCGAGTTTAGAAATACAATACTAAGTAAGGTCGGCCACGAATAAGTAATGGATGTCGATCATAAGCCTATTTTTCATGGACCGAGTGAATTTCGGGCCAATTAGAGATAGTCGATACGATTCTAGAAAATTCATGTGCTAATACCCACCGGAAGTGCAAAAAATCACGAATTTGAGCTTTTGGGTTTAGAAATGCAATACTAAGCGACGTCGGCCATGAAGAAGTAATGGATGTCGATCACAAGCATATTTGTCATGGCTCGGTGAATTTTAGGCCAATTAGAGAAAAATGATAGAATTTTAGAAAATACGTGCGCTAATATCCATTGAAAGTGCAAAAAATCATGAATTTGTGTTTCGGGCTTAAAATGCAATAATAAGTGACGTCGGCCATGAAGAAGTAATGGGAGTTGATTACTTGCCTTTTTGTGATGCACTAGGTACAGTTCGGGACAAATAGAGATAATCGATAGGATTTAGAAAATATGTGTGCTAATACCCGCCGAAAGTGCAAAAAATCACAAATTGGAGTTTCTAGGCTTAGAAATGCAATAATAAGTGACGTCGTCCATGAGGAAGTAATGGGTGTCTGTCACAAGCCTATTTTTCATGGACCGGATGAATTTCATGCCAATTAGAGACGATCGACAAGATTCTAGAAAATCGTGTGCTAATACCCGCCAAAAGTGCAAAACATCACGAATTTGAGTTTCGGGTATAGAAATGCATTACTAAGCGAGGTCGTCCATGAAGAAGTAATGGATGTCGATTACAAGACTATTTTTCAAGGACCATGTGAATTTCCAGGACAATTAGAGAGAGTCGACAGGATTTAGAAAATCCGTGTGCTAATACCCACCGAAAGTGCACAAAATCACAAATATGAGTTTCGAGTTTAGAAATACAATACTAAGTAAGGTCGGACACGAATAAGTAATGGATGTCGATCATAAGCCTATTTTTCATGGACCGAGTGAATTTTAGGCCAATTAGAGATAGTCGATACGATTCTAGAAAATGCATGTGCTAATACCCACCGGAAGTGCAAAAAATCACGAATTTGAGCTTTTGGGTTTAGAAATGCAATACTAAGCGACGTCGGCCATGAAGAAGTAATGGATGTCGATCACAAGCATATTTGTCATGGCTCTTGTGAATTTTAGGCCAATTAGAGAAAAATGATAGAATTTTAGAAAATACGTGCGCTAATATCCATCCTTTGAAAGTGCCAAAAACCATGAATTTGTGTTTCTAGGCTTAAAATACAATAATAAGTGACGTCGGCCATGATGAAGTAATGGGAGTCAATTACTAGACTATTTGTGATGCACTAGGTACATTTCGGGACAAATAGAGATAATCGATAGGATTTAGAAAATATGTGTGCTAATACCCGCCGAAAGTGCAAAAAATCACAAATTGGAGTTTCTAGGCTTAGAAATGCAATAATAAGTGACGTCGGCCATGAGGAAGTAATGGGTGTCTTCACAAGCCTATTTTTCATGGACCGGATGAATTTCATGCCAATTAGAGACAATCGACGGGATTCTAGAAAATCCGTGTGCTAATACCCACCGAAAGTGCAAAACATCACGAATTTGAGTTTTCGGTATAGAAATGCATTACTAAGCGAGGTCGGCCATGAAGAAGTAATGGATGTCCATCACAAGCCTATTTTTCATGGCTCGGTGCATTTCGGGCCAATTGGAGACAAATGATAGAATTTTAGAATATACGTAAGCTAATATCCACCAAAAGTACAAAAAATCACGAATTTGAGTTTCGGGTTTGGAAATGCAATACTAAGCGAGGTCGACCATGAAAAAGTAATGATCTCGATCACAAGACTATTTTTCATGGACCAGGTAAATTTCCGGCCAATTAGAGAGAGTCGACGGGATTTAGAAAATCCGTGTGCTAATACCCACCGAAAGTGCACAAAATCACAAATATGAGTTTCGAGTTTAGAAATACAATACTAAGTAAGGTCGGCCACGAATAAGTAATGGATGTCGATCATAAGCCTATTTTTCATGGACCGAGTGAATTTCGGGCCAATTAGAGATAGTCGATACGATTCTAGAAAATTCATGTGCTAATACCCACCGGAAGTGCAAAAAATCACGAATTTGAGCTTTTGGGTTTAGAAATGCAATACTAAGCGACGTCGGCCATGAAGAAGTAATGGATGTCGATCACAAGCATATTTGTCATGGCTCAGGTGAATTTCAGGCCAATTAGAGAAAAATGATAGAATTTTAGAAAATCTGTGCGCTAATATCCATTGAAAGTGCAAAAAATCATGAATTTGTGTTTCTGGGCTTAAAATGCAATAATAAGTGACGTCGGCCATGAAGAAGTAATGGGAGTTGATTACTTGCCTTTTTGTGATGCACTAGGTACAGTTCAGGACAAATAGAGATAATCGATAGGATTTAGAAAATATGTGTGCTAATACCCGCCGAAAGTGCAAAAAATCACAAATTGGAGTTTCTAGGCTTAGAAATGCAATAATAAGTGACGTCGGCCATGAGGAAGTAATGGGTGTCTGTCACAAGCCTATTTTTCATGGACCGGATGAATTTCATGCCAATTAGAGACAGTCGACAAGATTCTAGAAAATCTGTGTGCTAATACCCGCCAAAAGTGCAAAACATCACGAATTTGAGTTTCTGGGTATAGAAATGCATTACTAAGCGAGGTCGTCCATGAAGAAGTAATGGATGTCGATTACAAGACTATTTTTCAAGGACCATGTGAATTTCCGGACAATTAGAGAGAGTCGACGAGATTTAGAAAATCCGTGTGCTAATACCCACCGAAAGTGCACAAAATCACAAATATGAGTTTCTGAGTTTAGAAATACAATACTAAGTAAGGTCGGACGCGAATAAGTAATGGATGTCGATCATAAGCCTATTTTTCATGGACCGAGTGAATTTCAGGCCAATTAGAGATAGTCGATACGATTCTAGAAAATTCATGTGCTAATACCCACCGGAAGTGCAAAAAATCACGAATTTGAGCTTTTGGGTTTAGAAATGCAATACTAAGCGACGTCGGCCATGAAGAAGTAATGGATGTCGATCACAAGCATATTTGTCATGGCTCTGGTGAATTTCAGGCCAATTAGGGAAAAATGATAGAATTTTAGAAAATCGTGCGCTAATATCCTTTGAAAGTGCAAAAACCATGAATTTGTGTTTCTAGGCTTAAAATACAATAATAAGTGACGTCGGCCATGATGAAGTAATGGGAGTCAATTACTAGACTATTTGTGATGCACTAGGTACATTTCAGGACAAATAGAGATAATCGATAGGATTTAGAAAATATGTGTGCTAATACCCGCCGAAAGTGCAAAAAATCACAAATTGGAGTTTCTAGGCTTAGAAATGCAATAATAAGTGACGTCGGCCATGAGGAAGTAATGGGTGTCTTCCACAAGCCTATTTTTCATGGACCGGATGAATTTCATGCCAATTAGAGACAGTCGACAGGATTCTAGAAAATCCGTGTGCTAATACCCACCGAAAGTGCAAAACATCACGAATTTGAGTTTCTCGGTATAGAAATGCATTACTAAGCGAGGTCGGCCATGAAGAAGTAATGGATGTCCATCACAAGCCTATTTTTCATGGCTCTGGTGCATTTCAGGCCAATTGGAGACAAATGATAGAATTTTAGAATATCTGTGCGCTAATATCCACCAAAAGTACAAAAAATCACGAATTTGAGTTTCTGGGTTTGGAAATGCAATACTAAGCGAGGTCGACCATGAAAAAGTAATGCATCTCGATCACAAGACTATTTTTCATGGACCAGGTAAATTTCCGGCCAATTAGAGAGAGTCGACAGGATTTAGAAAATCCGTGTGCTAATACCCACCGAAAGTGCACAAAATCACAAATATGAGTTTCTGAGTTTAGAAATACAATACTAAGTAAGGTCGGCCACGAATAAGTAATGGATGTCGATCATAAGCCTATTTTTCATGGACCGAGTGAATTTCGGGCCAATTAGAGATAGTCGATACGATTCTAGAAAATTCATGTGCTAATACCCACCGGAAGTGCAAAAAATCACGAATTTGAGCTTTTGGGTTTAGAAATGCAATACTAAGCGACGTCGGCCATGAAGAAGTAATGGATGTCGATCACAAGCATATTTGTCATGGCTCGGTGAATTTAGGCCAATTAGAGAAAAATGATAGAATTTTAGAAAAATCGTGCGCTAATATCCATTGAAAGTGCAAAAAATCATGAATTTGTGTTTCGGGCTTAAAATGCAATAATAAGTGACGTCGGCCATGAAGAAGTAATGGGAGTTGATTACTTGCCTTTTTGTGATGCACTAGGTACAGTTCGGGACAAATAGAGATAATCGATAGGATTTAGAAAATATGTGTGCTAATACCCGCCGAAAGTGCAAAAAATCACAAATTGGAGTTTCTAGGCTTAGAAATGCAATAATAAGTGACGTCGGCCATGAGGAAGTAATGGGTGTCTGTCACAAGCCTATTTTTCATGGACCGGATGAATTTCATGCCAATTAGAGACAATCGACAAGATTCTAGAAAATCGTGTGCTAATACCCGCCAAAAGTGCAAAACATCACGAATTTGAGTTTCGGGTATAGAAATGCATTACTAAGCGAGGTCGTCCATGAAGAAGTAATGGATGTCGATTACAAGACTATTTTTCAAGGACCATGTGAATTTCCGGACAATTAGAGAGAGTCGACGAGATTTAGAAAATCCGTGTGCTAATACCCACCGAAAGTGCACAAAATCACAAATATGAGTTTCTGAGTTTAGAAATACAATACTAAGTAAGGTCGGCCGCGAATAAGTAATGGATGTCGATCATAAGCCTATTTTTCATGGACCGAGTGAATTTCAGGCCAATTAGAGATAGTCGATACGATTCTAGAAAATGCATGTGCTAATACCCACCGGAAGTGCAAAAAATCACGAATTTGAGTTTTTGGTTTAGAAATGCAATACTAAGCGACGTCGGCCATGAAGAAGTAATGGATGTCGATCACAAGCATATTTGTCATGGCTCTGGTGAATTTCAGGCCAATTAGAGAAAAATGATAGAATTTTAGAAAATCTGTGCGCTAATATCCACCGAAAGTGCCAAAAACCATGAATTTGTGTTTCTAGGCTTAAAATACAATAATAAGTGACGTCGGCCATGATGAAGTAATGGGAGTCAATTACTAGACTATTTGTGATGCACTAGGTACATTTCAGGACAAATAGAGATAATCGATAGGATTTAGAAAATATGTGTGCTAATACCCGCCGAAAGTGCAAAAAATCACAAATTGGAGTTTCTAGGCATAGAAATGCAATAATAAGTGACGTCGGCCATGAGGAAGTAATGGGTGTCTTGTCACAAGCCTATTTTTCATGGACCGGATGAATTTCATGCCAATTAGAGACAGTCGACAGGATTCTAGAAAATCCGTGTGCTAATACCCACCGAAAGTGCAAAACATCACGAATTTGAGTTTCTAGGTATAGAAATGCATTACTAAGCGAGGTCGGCCATGAAGAAGTAATGGATGTCCATCACAAGCCTATTTTTCATGGCTGGTGCATTTCGGGCCAATTGGAGACAAATGATAGAATTTTAGAATATCTCGTGCGCTAATATCCACCAAAAGTACAAAAAATCACGAATTTGAGTTTCTGGGTTTGGAAATGCAATACTAAGCGAGGTCGACCATGAAAAAGTAATGGATCTCGATCACAAGACTATTTTTCATGGACCAGGTAAATTTCCGGCCAATTAGAGAGAGTCGACAGGATTTAGAAAATCCGTGTGCTAATACCCACCGAAAGTGCACAAAATCACAAATATGAGTTTCTGAGTTTAGAAATACAATACTAAGTAAGGTCGGCCACGAATAAGTAATGGATGTCGATCATAAGCCTATTTTTCATGGACCGAGTGAATTTCGGGCCAATTAGAGATAGTCGATACGATTCTAGAAAATTCATGTGCTAATACCCACCGGAAGTGCAAAAAATCACGAATTTGAGCTTTTGGGTTTAGAAATGCAATACTAAGCGACGTCGGCCATGAAGAAGTAATGGATGTCGATCACAAGCATATTTGTCATGGCTCGGTGAATTTTAGGCCAATTAGAGAAAAATGATAGAATTTTAGAAAATACGTGCGCTAATATCCATTGAAAGTGCAAAAAATCATGAATTTGTGTTTCGGGCTTAAAATGCAATAATAAGTGACGTCGGCCATGAAGAAGTAATGGGAGTTGATTACTTGCCTTTTTGTGATGCACTAGGTACAGTTCAGGACAAATAGAGATAATCGATAGGATTTAGAAAATATGTGTGCTAATACCCGCCGAAAGTGCAAAAAATCACAAATTGGAGTTTCTAGGCTTAGAAATGCAATAATAAGTGACGTCGGCCATGAGGAAGTAATGGGTGTCTGTCACAAGCCTATTTTTCATGGACCGGATGAATTTCATGCCAATTAGAGACAATCGACAAGATTCTAGAAAATCGTGTGTGCTAATACCCGCCAAAAGTGCAAAACATCACGAATTTGAGTTTCGGGTATAGAAATGCATTACTAAGCGAGGTCGTCCATGAAGAAGTAATGGATGTCGATTACAAGACTATTTTTCAAGGACCATGTGAATTTCCGGACAATTAGAGAGAGTCGACAGATTTAGAAAATCCGTGTGCTAATACCCACCGAAAGTGCACAAAATCACAAATATGAGTTTCTGAGTTTAGAAATACAATACTAAGTAAGGTCGGCCGCGAATAAGTAATGGATGTCGATCATAAGCCTATTTTTCATGGACCGAGTGAATTTAGGCCAATTAGAGATAGTCGATACGATTCTAGAAAATTCATGTGCTAATACCCACCGGAAGTGCAAAAAATCACGAATTTGAGCTTTTGGGTTTAGAAATGCAATACTAAGCGACGTCGGCCATGAAGAAGTAATGGATGTCGATCACAAGCATATTTGTCATGGCTCTGGTGAATTTCAGGCCAATTAGAGAAAAATGATAGAATTTTAGAAAATCTGTGCGCTAATATCCTTTGAAAGTGCCAAAAACCATGAATTTGTGTTTCTAGGCTTAAAATACAATAATAAGTGACGTCGGCCATGATGAAGTAATGGGAGTCAATTACTAGACTATTTGTGATGCACTAGGTACATTTCAGGACAAATAGAGATAATCGATAGGATTTAGAAAATATGTGTGCTAATACCCGCCGAAAGTGCAAAAAATCACAAATTGGAGTTTCTAGGCATAGAAATGCAATAATAAGTGACGTCGTCCATGAGGAAGTAATGGGTGTCTGTCACAAGCCTATTTTTCATGGACCGGATGAATTTCATGCCAATTAGAGACAATCGACGGATTCTAGAAAATCTGTGTGCTAATACCCACCGAAAGTGCAAAACATCACGAATTTGAGTTTCTCGGTATAGAAATGCATTACTAAGCGAGGTCGGCCATGAAGAAGTAATGGATGTCCATCACAAGCCTATTTTTCATGGCTCGGTGCATTTCGAGCCAATTGGAGACAAATGATAGAATTTTAGAATATCGTGCGCTAATATCCACCAAAAGTACAAAAAATCACGAATTTGAGTTTCTGGGTTTGGAAATGCAATACTAAGCGAGGTCGACCATGAAAAAGTAATGGATCTCGATCACTAGCCTATTTTTCATGGACCAGGTAAATTTCCGGCCAATTAGAGAGAGTCGACAGGATTTAGAAAATCCGTGTGCTAATACCCACCGAAAGTGCACAAAATCACAAATATGAGTTTCTGAGTTTAGAAATACAATACTAAGTAAGGTCGGCCACGAATAAGTAATGGATGTCGATCATAAGCCTATTTTTCATGGACCGAGTGAATTTCAGGCCAATTAGAGATAGTCGATACGATTCTAGAAAATTCATGTGCTAATACCCACCGGAAGTGCAAAAAATCACGAATTTGAGCTTTTGGGTTTAGAAATGCAATACTAAGCGACGTCGGCCATGAAGAAGTAATGGATGTCGATCACAAGCATATTTGTCATGGCTCAGGTGAATTTTAGGCCAATTAGAGAAAAATGATAGAATTTTAGAAAATCAGCGTGCGCTAATATCCATTGAAAAGTGCAAAAAATCATGAATTTGTGTTTCTGGGCTTAAAATGCAATAATAAGTGACGTCGGCCATGAAGAAGTAATGGGAGTTGATTACTTGCCTTTTTGTGATGCACTAGGTACAGTTCAGGACAAATAGAGATAATCGATAGGATTTAGAAAATATGTGTGCTAATACCCGCCGAAAGTGCAAAAAATCACAAATTGGAGTTTCTAGGCTTAGAAATGCAATAATAAGTGACGTCGGCCATGAGGATGTAATGGGTGTCTGTCACAAGCCTATTTTTCATGGACCAGATGAATTTCATGCCAATTAGAGACAATCGACAAGATTCTAGAAAATCGTGTGCTAATACCCGCCAAAAGTGCAAAACATCACGAATTTGAGTTTCTGGGTATAGAAATGCATTACTAAGCGAGGTCGTCCATGAAGAAGTAATGGATGTCGATTACAAGACTATTTTTCAAGGACCATGTGAATTTCCGGACAATTAGAGAGAGTCGACAGGATTTAGAAAATCCGTGTGCTAATACCCACCGAAAGTGCACAAAATCACAAATATGAGTTTCTGAGTTTAGAAATACAATACTAAGTAAGGTCGGCCGCGAATAAGTAATGGATGTCGATCATACGCCTATTTTTCATGGACTGAGTGAATTTTAGGCCAATTAGAGATAGTCGATACGATTCTAGAAAATTCATGTGCTAATACCCACCGGAAGTGCAAAAAATCACGAATTTGAGTTTTTGGTTTTAGAAATGCAATACTAAGCGACGTCGGCCATGAAGAAGTAATGGATGTCGATCACAAGCATATTTGTCATGGCTCTGCTGAATTTCAAGCCAATTAGAGAAAAATGATAGAATTTTAGAAAATCTGTGCGCTAATATCCACCGAAAGTGCCAAAAACCATGAATTTGTGTTTCTAGGCTTAAAATACAATAATAAGTGACGTCGGCCATGATGAAGTAATGGGAGTCAATTACTAGACTATTTGTGATGCACTAGGTACATTTCAGGACAAATAGAGACAATCGATAGGATTTAGAAAATATGTGTGCTAATACCCGCCGAAAGTGCAAAAAATCACAAATTGGAGTTTCTAGGCTTAGAAATGCAATAATAAGTGACGTCGGCCATGAGGAAGTAATGGGTGTCTTCCACAAGCCTATTTTTCATGGACTGGATGAATTTCATGCCAATTAGAGACATCGACAGATTCTAGAAAATCCGTGTGCTAATACCCACCGAAAGTGCAAAACATCACGAATTTGAGTTTCTCGATATAGAAATGCATTACTAAGCGAGGTCGGCCATGAAGAAGTAATGGATGTCCATCACAAGCCTATTTTTCATGGCTCTGGTGCATTTCAGGCCAATTGGAGACAAATGATAGAATTTTAGAATATATGTGCGCTAATATCCACCAAAAGTACAAAAAATCACGAATTTGAGTTTCGGGTTTGGAAATGCAATACTAAGCGAGGTCGACCATGAAAAAGTAATGGATATCGATCACTAGCCTATTTTTCATGGACCAGGTAAATTTCGGCCAATTAGAGAGAGTCGACAGGATTTAGAAAATCCGTGAGCTAATACCCACCGAAAGTGCACAAAATCACAAATATGAGTTTCTGAGTATTGAAATACAATACTAAGTAAGGTCGGCCACGAATAAGTAATGGATGTCGATCATAAGCCTATTTTTCATGGACCGGGTGAATTTCAGGCCAATTAGAGATAGTCGATACGATTCTAGAAAATTCATGAGCTAATACCCACCGGAAGTGCAAAAAATCACGAATTTGAGCTTTTGGGTTTAGAAATGCAATACTAAGCGACGTCGTCCATGAAGAAGTAATGGATGTCGATCACAAGCATATTTGTCATGGCTCTGGTGAATTTTAGGCCAATTAGAGAAAAATGATAGAATTTTAGAAAATCTGTGCGCTAATAATATCCATTGAAAATTGCAAAAAATCATGAATTTGTGTTTCTGGGCTTAAAATACAATAATAAGTGACGTCGGCCATGAAGAAGTAATGGGAGTTGATTACTTGCCTTTTTGTGATGCACTAGGTACAGTTCAGGACAAATAGAGATAATCGATAGGATTTAGAAAATATGTGTGCTAATACCCGCCGAAAGTGCAAAAAATCACAAATTGGAGTTTCTAGGCTTAGAAATGCAATAATAAGTGACGTCGGCCATGAGGATGTAATGGGTGTCTGTCACAAGCCTATTTTTCATGGACCAGATGAATTTCATGCCAATTAGAGACAGTCGACAAGATTCTAGAAAATCGTGTGCTAATACCCGCCAAAAGTGCAAAACATCACGAATTTGAGTTTCTGGGTATAGAAATGCATTACTAAGCGAGGTCGTCCATGAAGAAGTAATGGATGTCGATTACAAGACTATTTTTCAAGGACCATGTGAATTTCCGGACAATTAGAGAGAGTCGACAGGATTTAGAAAATCCGTGTGCTAATACCCACCGAAAGTGCACAAAATCACAAATATGAGTTTCTGAGTTTAGAAATACAATACTAAGTAAGGTCGGCCGCGAATAAGTAATGGATGTCGATCATACGCCTATTTTTCATGGACTGAGTGAATTTTAGGCCAATTAGAGATAGTCGATACGATTCTAGAAAATTCATGTGCTAATACCCACCGGAAGTGCAAAAAATCACGAATTTGAGTTTTTGGTTTTAGAAATGCAATACTAAGCGACGTCGGCCATGAAGAAGTAATGGATGTCGATCACAAGCATATTTGTCATGGCTCTGCTGAATTTCAAGCCAATTAGAGAAAAATGATAGAATTTTAGAAAATCTGTGCGCTAATATCCACCGAAAGTGCCAAAAACCATGAATTTGTGTTTCTAGGCTTAAAATACAATAATAAGTGACGTCGGCCATGATGAAGTAATGGGAGTCAATTACTAGACTATTTGTGATGCACTAGGTACATTTCAGGACAAATAGAGACAATCGATAGGATTTAGAAAATATGTGTGCTAATACCCGCCGAAAGTGCAAAAAATCACAAATTGGAGTTTCTAGGCTTAGAAATGCAATAATAAGTGACGTCGGCCATGAGGAAGTAATGGGTGTCTTCCACAAGCCTATTTTTCATGGACCGGATGAATTTCATGCCAATTAGAGACAGTCGACAGGATTCTAGAAAATCCGTGTGCTAATACCCACCGAAAGTGCAAAACATCACGAATTTGAGTTTCTCGATATAGAAATGCATTACTAAGCGAGGTCGGCCATGAAGAAGTAATGGATGTCCATCACAAGCCTATTTTTCATGGCTCGGTGCATTTCGAGGCCAATTGGAGACAAATGATAGAATTTTAGAATATCTGTGCGCTAATATCCACCAAAAGTACAAAAAATCACGAATTTGAGTTTCTGGGTTTGGAAATGCAATACTAAGCGAGGTCGACCATGAAAAAGTAATGGATATCGATCACTAGCCTATTTTTCATGGACCAGGTAAATTTCCGGCCAATTAGAGAGAGTCGACAGGATTTAGAAAATCCGTGAGCTAATACCCACCGAAAGTGCACAAAATCACAAATATGAGTTTCTGAGTATTGAAATACAATACTAAGTAAGGTCGGCCACGAATAAGTAATGGATGTCGATCATAAGCCTATTTTTCATGGACCGGGTGAATTTCAGGCCAATTAGAGATAGTCGATACGATTCTAGAAAATTCATGAGCTAATACCCACGGAAGTGCAAAAAATCACGAATTTGAGCTTTTGGGTTTAGAAATGCAATACTAAGCGACGTCGTCCATGAAGAAGTAATGGATGTCGATCACAAGCATATTTGTCATGGCTCTGGTGAATTTTAGGCCAATTAGAGAAAAATGATAGAATTTTAGAAAATCTGTGCGCTAATAATATCCATTGAAAATTGCAAAAAATCATGAATTTGTGTTTCTGGGCTTAAAATACAATAATAAGTGACGTCGGCCATGAAGAAGTAATGGGAGTTGATTACTTGCCTTTTTTTGATGCACTAGGTACAGTTCAGGACAAATAGAGATAATCGATAGGATTTAGAAAATATGTGTGCTAATACCCGCCGAAAGTGCAAAAAATCACAAATTGGAGTTTCTAGGCTTAGAAATGCAATAATAAGTGACGTCGGCCATGATGAGATGTAATGGGTGTCTGTCACAAGCCTATTTTTCATGGACCGGATGAATTTCATGCCAATTAGAGACAATCGACAAGATTCTAGAAAATACGTGTGCTAATACCCGCCAAAAGTGCAAAACATCACGAATTTGAGTTTCTGGGTATAGAAATGCATTACTAAGCGAGGTCGTCCATGAAGAAGTAATGGATGTCGATTACAAGACTATTTTTCAAGGACCATGTGAATTTCCGGACAATTAGAGAGAGTCGACAGATTTAGAAAATCCGTGTGCTAATACCCACCGAAAGTGCACAAAATCACAAATATGAGTTTCTGAGTTTAGAAATACAATACTAAGTAAGGTCGGCCGCGAATAAGTAATGGATGTCGATCATACGCCTATTTTTCATGGACTGAGTGAATTTTAGGCCAATTAGAGATAGTCGATACGATTCTAGAAAATTCATGTGCTAATACCCACCGGAAGTGCAAAAAATCACGAATTTGAGTTTTTGGTTTTAGAAATGCAATACTAAGCGACGTCGGCCATGAAGAAGTAATGGATGTCGATCACAAGCATATTTGTCATGGCTCTGCTGAATTTCAAGCCAATTAGAGAAAAATGATAGAATTTTAGAAAATCTGTGCGCTAATATCCACCGAAAGTGCCAAAAACCATGAATTTGTGTTTCTAGGCTTAAAATACAATAATAAGTGACGTCGGCCATGATGAAGTAATGGGAGTCAATTACTAGACTATTTGTGATGCACTAGGTACATTTCAGGACAAATAGAGACAATCGATAGGATTTAGAAAATATGTGTGCTAATACCCGCCGAAAGTGCAAAAAATCACAAATTGGAGTTTCTAGGCTTAGAAATGCAATAATAAGTGACGTCGGCCATGAGGAAGTAATGGGTGTCTTCCACAAGCCTATTTTTCATGGACTGGATGAATTTCATGCCAATTAGAGACGTCGACAGGATTCTAGAAAATCCGTGTGCTAATACCCACCGAAAGTGCAAAACATCACGAATTTGAGTTTCTCGATATAGAAATGCATTACTAAGCGAGGTCGGCCATGAAGAAGTAATGGATGTCCATCACAAGCCTATTTTTCATGGCTCGGTGCATTTCGGCCAATTGGAGACAAATGATAGAATTTTAGAATATCGTGCGCTAATATCCACCAAAAGTACAAAAAATCACGAATTTGAGTTTCTGGGTTTGGAAATGCAATACTAAGCGAGGTCGACCATGAAAAAGTAATGGATATCGATCACTAGCCTATTTTTCATGGACCAGGTAAATTTCCGGCCAATTAGAGAGAGTCGACAGGATTTAGAAAATCCGTGAGCTAATACCCACCGAAAGTGCACAAAATCACAAATATGAGTTTCTGAGTATTGAAATACAATACTAAGTAAGGTCGGCCACGAATAAGTAATGGATGTCGATCATAAGCCTATTTTTCATGGACCGGGTGAATTTCAGGCCAATTAGAGATAGTCGATACGATTCTAGAAAATTCATGAGCTAATACCCACCGGAAGTGCAAAAAATCACGAATTTGAGCTTTTGGGTTTAGAAATGCAATACTAAGCGACGTCGTCCATGAAGAAGTAATGGATGTCGATCACAAGCATATTTGTCATGGCTCTGGTGAATTTTAGGCCAATTAGAGAAAAATGATAGAATTTTAGAAAATCTGTGCGCTAATAATATCCATTGAAAATTGCAAAAAATCATGAATTTGTGTTTCTGGGCTTAAAATACAATAATAAGTGACGTCGGCCATGAAGAAGTAATGGGAGTTGATTACTTGCCTTTTTTGATGCACTAGGTACAGTTCAGGACAAATAGAGATAATCGATAGGATTTAGAAAATATGTGTGCTAATACCCGCCGAAAGTGCAAAAAATCACAAATTGGAGTTTCTAGGCTTAGAAATGCAATAATAAGTGACGTCGGCCATGAGGATGTAATGGGTGTCGTCACAAGCCTATTTTTCATGGACCGGATGAATTTCATGCCAATTAGAGACAATCGACAAGATTCTAGAAAATCGTGTGCTAATACCCGCCAAAAGTGCAAAACATCACGAATTTGAGTTTCTGGGTATAGAAATGCATTACTAAGCGAGGTCGTCCATGAAGAAGTAATGGATGTCGATTACAAGACTATTTTTCAAGGACCATGTGAATTTCCGGACAATTAGAGAGAGTCGACAGGATTTAGAAAATCCGTGTGCTAATACCCACCGAAAGTGCACAAAATCACAAATATGAGTTTCTGAGTTTAGAAATACAATACTAAGTAAGGTCGGCCGCGAATAAGTAATGGATGTCGATCATACGCCTATTTTTCATGGACTGAGTGAATTTTAGGCCAATTAGAGATAGTCGATACGATTCTAGAAAATTCATGTGCTAATACCCACCGGAAGTGCAAAAAATCACGAATTTGAGTTTTTGGTTTTAGAAATGCAATACTAAGCGACGTCGGCCATGAAGAAGTAATGGATGTCGATCACAAGCATATTTGTCATGGCTCTTGCTGAATTTCAAGCCAATTAGAGAAAAATGATAGAATTTTAGAAAATCTGTGCGCTAATATCCACCGAAAGTGCCAAAAACCATGAATTTGTGTTTCTAGGCTTAAAATACAATAATAAGTGACGTCGGCCATGATGAAGTAATGGGAGTCAATTACTAGACTATTTGTGATGCACTAGGTACATTTCAGGACAAATAGAGACAATCGATAGGATTTAGAAAATATGTGTGCTAATACCCGCCGAAAGTGCAAAAAATCACAAATTGGAGTTTCTAGGCTTAGAAATGCAATAATAAGTGACGTCGGCCATGAGGAAGTAATGGGTGTCTTCCACAAGCCTATTTTTCATGGACTGGATGAATTTCATGCCAATTAGAGACAATCGACAGATTCTAGAAAATCCGTGTGCTAATACCCACCGAAAGTGCAAAACATCACGAATTTGAGTTTCTCGATATAGAAATGCATTACTAAGCGAGGTCGGCCATGAAGAAGTAATGGATGTCCATCACAAGCCTATTTTTCATGGCTCGGTGCATTTCGTGCCAATTGGAGACAAATGATAGAATTTTAGAATATACGTGCGCTAATATCCACCAAAAGTACAAAAAATCACGAATTTGAGTTTCTGGGTTTGGAAATGCAATACTAAGCGAGGTCGACCATGAAAAAGTAATGGATATCGATCACTAGCCTATTTTTCATGGACCAGGTAAATTTCCGGCCAATTAGAGAGAGAGAGTCGACAGATTTAGAAAATCCGTGAGCTAATACCCACCGAAAGTGCACAAAATCACAAATATGAGTTTCTGAGTATTGAAATACAATACTAAGTAAGGTCGGCCACGAATAAGTAATGGATGTCGATCATAAGCCTATTTTTCATGGACCGGGTGAATTTCAGGCCAATTAGAGATAGTCGATACGATTCTAGAAAATTCATGAGCTAATACCCACCGGAAGTGCAAAAAATCACGAATTTGAGCTTTTGGGTTTAGAAATGCAATACTAAGCGACGTCGTCCATGAAGAAGTAATGGATGTCGATCACAAGCATATTTGTCATGGCTCTGGTGAATTTTAGGCCAATTAGAGAAAAATGATAGAATTTTAGAAAATCTGTGCGCTAATAATATCCATTGAAAATTGCAAAAAATCATGAATTTGTGTTTCTGGGCTTAAAATACAATAATAAGTGACGTCGGCCATGAAGAAGTAATGGGAGTTGATTACTTGCCTTTTTGTGATGCACTAGGTACAGTTCAGGACAAATAGAGATAATCGATAGGATTTAGAAAATATGTGTGCTAATACCCGCCGAAAGTGCAAAAAATCACAAATTGGAGTTTCTAGGCTTAGAAATGCAATAATAAGTGACGTCGGCCATGAGGATGTAATGGGTGTCTGTCACAAGCCTATTTTTCATGGACCAGATGAATTTCATGCCAATTAGAGACAGTCGACAAGATTCTAGAAAATCGTGTGCTAATACCCGCCAAAAGTGCAAAACATCACGAATTTGAGTTTCTGGGTATAGAAATGCATTACTAAGCGAGGTCGTCCATGAAGAAGTAATGGATGTCGATTACAAGACTATTTTTCAAGGACCATGTGAATTTCCGGACAATTAGAGAGAGTCGACGGGATTTAGAAAATCCGTGTGCTAATACCCACCGAAAGTGCACAAAATCACAAATATGAGTTTCTGAGTTTAGAAATACAATACTAAGTAAGGTCGGCCGCGAATAAGTAATGGATGTCGATCATACGCCTATTTTTCATGGACTGAGTGAATTTTAGGCCAATTAGAGATAGTCGATACGATTCTAGAAAATTCATGTGCTAATACCCACCGGAAGTGCAAAAAATCACGAATTTGAGTTTTTGGTTTTAGAAATGCAATACTAAGCGACGTCGGCCATGAAGAAGTAATGGATGTCGATCACAAGCATATTTGTCATGGCTCTTGCTGAATTTCAAGCCAATTAGAGAAAAATGATAGAATTTTAGAAAATCTGTGCGCTAATATCCACCGAAAGTGCCAAAAACCATGAATTTGTGTTTCTAGGCTTAAAATACAATAATAAGTGACGTCGGCCATGATGAAGTAATGGGAGTCAATTACTAGACTATTTGTGATGCACTAGGTACATTTCAGGACAAATAGAGACAATCGATAGGATTTAGAAAATATGTGTGCTAATACCCGCCGAAAGTGCAAAAAATCACAAATTGGAGTTTCTAGGCTTAGAAATGCAATAATAAGTGACGTCGGCCATGAGGAAGTAATGGGTGTCTTCCACAAGCCTATTTTTCATGGACTGGATGAATTTCATGCCAATTAGAGACAGTCGACAGGATTCTAGAAAATCCGTGTGCTAATACCCACCGAAAGTGCAAAACATCACGAATTTGAGTTTCTCGATATAGAAATGCATTACTAAGCGAGGTCGGCCATGAAGAAGTAATGGATGTCCATCACAAGCCTATTTTTCATGGCTCTGGTGCATTTCAGGCCAATTGGAGACAAATGATAGAATTTTAGAATATCTGTGCGCTAATATCCACCAAAAGTACAAAAAATCACGAATTTGAGTTTCTGGGTTTGGAAATGCAATACTAAGCGAGGTCGACCATGAAAAAGTAATGGATATCGATCACTAGCCTATTTTTCATGGACCAGGTAAATTTCCGGCCAATTAGAGAGAGTCGACAGGATTTAGAAAATCCGTGAGCTAATACCCACCGAAAGTGCACAAAATCACAAATATGAGTTTCTGAGTATTGAAATACAATACTAAGTAAGGTCGGCCACGAATAAGTAATGGATGTCGATCATAAGCCTATTTTTCATGGACCGGGTGAATTTCAGGCCAATTAGAGATAGTCGATACGATTCTAGAAAATTCATGAGCTAATACCCACCGGAAGTGCAAAAAATCACGAATTTGAGCTTTTGGGTTTAGAAATGCAATACTAAGCGACGTCGTCCATGAAGAAGTAATGGATGTCGATCACAAGCATATTTGTCATGGCTCTGGTGAATTTTAGGCCAATTAGAGAAAAATGATAGAATTTTAGAAAATCTGTGCGCTAATAATATCCATTGAAAATTGCAAAAAATCATGAATTTGTGTTTCTGGGCTTAAAATACAATAATAAGTGACGTCGGCCATGAAGAAGTAATGGGAGTTGATTACTTGCCTTTTTGTGATGCACTAGGTACAGTTCAGGACAAATAGAGATAATCGATAGGATTTAGAAAATATGTGTGCTAATACCCGCCGAAAGTGCAAAAAATCACAAATTGGAGTTTCTAGGCTTAGAAATGCAATAATAAGTGACGTCGGCCATGAGGATGTAATGGGTGTCTGTCACAAGCCTATTTTTCATGGACCAGATGAATTTCATGCCAATTAGAGACAGTCGACAAGATTCTAGAAAATCTGTGTGCTAATACCCGCCAAAAGTGCAAAACATCACGAATTTGAGTTTCTGGGTATAGAAATGCATTACTAAGCGAGGTCGTCCATGAAGAAGTAATGGATGTCGATTACAAGACTATTTTTCAAGGACCATGTGAATTTCCGGACAATTAGAGAGAGTCGACAGGATTTAGAAAATCCGTGTGCTAATACCCACCGAAAGTGCACAAAATCACAAATATGAGTTTCTGAGTTTAGAAATACAATACTAAGTAAGGTCGGCCGCGAATAAGTAATGGATGTCGATCATACGCCTATTTTTCATGGACTGAGTGAATTTTAGGCCAATTAGAGATAGTCGATACGATTCTAGAAAATTCATGTGCTAATACCCACCGGAAGTGCAAAAAATCACGAATTTGAGTTTTTGGTTTTAGAAATGCAATACTAAGCGACGTCGGCCATGAAGAAGTAATGGATGTCGATCACAAGCATATTTGTCATGGCTCTGCTGAATTTCAAGCCAATTAGAGAAAAATGATAGAATTTTAGAAAATCTGTGCGCTAATATCCCCGAAAGTGCCAAAAACCATGAATTTGTGTTTCTAGGCTTAAAATACAATAATAAGTGACGTCGGCCATGATGAAGTAATGGGAGTCAATTACTAGACTATTTGTGATGCACTAGGTACATTTCAGGACAAATAGAGACAATCGATAGGATTTAGAAAATATGTGTGCTAATACCCGCCGAAAGTGCAAAAAATCACAAATTGGAGTTTCTAGGCTTAGAAATGCAATAATAAGTGACGTCGGCCATGAGGAAGTAATGGGTGTCTTCCACAAGCCTATTTTTCATGGACCGGATGAATTTCATGCCAATTAGAGACAGTCGACAGGATTCTAGAAAATCCGTGTGCTAATACCCACCGAAAGTGCAAAACATCACGAATTTGAGTTTCTCGGTATAGAAATGCATTACTAAGCGAGGTCGGCCATGAAGAAGTAATGGATGTCCATCACAAGCCTATTTTTCATGGCTCTGGTGCATTTCAGGCCAATTGGAGACAAATGATAGAATTTTAGAATATCCGTGCGCTAATATCCACCAAAAGTACAAAAAATCACGAATTTGAGTTTCTGGGTTTGGAAATGCAATACTAAGCGAGGTCGACCATGAAAAAGTAATGGATCTCGATCACTAGCCTATTTTTCATGGACCAGGTAAATTTCCGGCCAATTAGAGAGAGTCGACAGATTTAGAAAATCCGTGAGCTAATACCCACCGAAAGTGCACAAAATCACAAATATGAGTTTCGAGTTTAGAAATACAATACTAAGTAAGGTCGGCCACGAATAAGTAATGGATGTCGATCATAAGCCTATTTTTCATGGACCGAGTGAATTTCGGGCCAATTAGAGATAGTCGATACGATTCTAGAAAATTCATGAGCTAATACCCACCGGAAGTGCAAAAAATCACGAATTTGAGCTTTTGGGTTTAGAAATGCAATACTAAGCGACGTCGTCCATGAAGAAGTAATGGATGTCGATCACAAGCATATTTGTCATGGCTCGGTGAATTTTAGGCCAATTAGAGAAAAATGATAGAATTTTAGAAAATACGTGCGCTAATAATATCCATTGAAAATTGCAAAAAATCATGAATTTGTGTTTCGGGCTTAAAATGCAATAATAAGTGACGTCGGCCATGAAGAAGTAATGGGAGTTGATTACTTGCCTTTTTGTGATGCACTAGGTACGAGTTCGGGACAAATAGAGATAATCGATAGGATTTAGAAAATATGTGTGCTAATACCCGCCGAAAGTGCAAAAAATCACAAATTGGAGTTTCTAGGCTTAGAAATGCAATAATAAGTGACGTCGGCCATGAGGAGTAATGGGTGTCTGTCACAAGCCTATTTTTCATGGACCGGATGAATTTCATGCCAATTAGAGACGATCGACAAGATTCTAGAAAATCGTGTGCTAATACCCGCCAAAAGTGCAAAACATCACGAATTTGAGTTTCGGGTATAGAAATGCATTACTAAGCGAGGTCGTCCATGAAGAAGTAATGGATGTCGATTACAAGACTATTTTTCAAGGACCATGTGAATTTCCGGACAATTAGAGAGAGTCGACGGGATTTAGAAAATCCGTGTGCTAATACCCACCGAAAGTGCACAAAATCACAAATATGAGTTTCGAGTTTAGAAATACAATACTAAGTAAGGTCGGCCGCGAATAAGTAATGGATGTCGATCATAAGCCTATTTTTCATGGACCGAGTGAATTTTAGGCCAATTAGAGATAGTCGATACGATTCTAGAAAATTCATGTGCTAATACCCACCGGAAGTGCAAAAAATCACGAATTTGAGTTTTTGGGTTTAGAAATGCAATACTAAGCGACGTCGGCCATGAAGAAGTAATGGATGTCGATCACAAGCATATTTGTCATGGCTCTTGTGAATTTCAAGCCAATTAGAGAAAAATGATAGAATTTTAGAAAATCGTGCGCTAATATCCTTTGAAAAGTGCAAAAAATCATGAATTTGTGTTTCTAGGCTTAAAATGCAATAATAAGTGACGTCGGCCATGAAGAAGTAATGGGAGTGATTACTAGACTATTTGTGATGCACTAGGTACATTTCGGGACAAATAGAGACAATCGATAGGATTTAGAAAATATGTGTGCTAATACCCGCCGAAAGTGCAAAAAATCACAAATTGGAGTTTCTAGGCTTAGAAATGCAATAATAAGTGACGTCGGCCATGAGGAAGTAATGGGTGTCGATCACAAGCCTATTTTTCATGGACCGGATGAATTTCATGCCAATTAGAGAGAGTCGACAGGATTTAGAAAATCCGTGTGCTAATACCCACCGAAAGTGCACAAAATCACAAATATGAGTTTTCGAGTTTAGAAATACAATACTAAGTAAGGTCGGACACGAATAAGTAATGGATATCGATCATAAGCCAATTTTTCATGGACCGAGTGAATTTCGGGCCAATTAGAGATAATCAATACGATTCTAGAAAAATTATGTGCTAATATCCACCGAAAGTGCAAAAATCACGAATTTGAGTTTTGGGTTTAGAAATGCAATACTAAGCGACGTCGGCCATGAAGAAGTAATGGATGTCGATCACAAGCTATTTTTCATGGCTCTTGTGAATTTTAGGCCAATTAGAGAAAATGATAGAATTTTAGAAAATCGTGCGCTAATAATATCCTTTGAAAAGTGCAAAAAATCATGAATTTGTGTTTCGGGCTTAAAATGCAATAATAAGTGACGTCGGCCATGAAGAAGTAATGGGAGTTGATTACTTGCCTTTTTGTGATGCACTAGGTAAATTTCAGGACAAATAGAGATAATCGATAGGATTTAGAAAATATGTGTGCTAATACCCACCGAAAGTGCACAAAATCACAAATTGGAGTTTCTAGGCTTAGAAATGCAATAATAAGTGACGTCGGCACGAATAAGTAATGGATGTCGATCATAAGCCTATTTTTCATGGACCGGAGTGAATTTCATGCCAATTAGAGATAGTCGATACGATTCTAGAAAATTCATGTGCTAATACCCACCGAAGTGCAAAAAATCACGAATTTGAGTTTTGGGTTTAGAAATGCAATACTAAGCGACGTCGGCCATGAAGAAGTAATGGATGTCGATCACAAGCATATTTTTCATGGCTCTGGTGCATTTCAGGCCAATTGGAGACAAATGATAGAATTTTAGAATATCTGTGCGCTAATAATATCCTTTGAAAATTGCAAAAAATCATGAATTTGTGTTTCTGGGCTTAAAATGCAATAATAAGTGACGTCGGCCATGAAGAAGTAATGGGAGTTGATTACTTGCCTTTTTGTGATGCACTAGGTACAGTTCAGGACAAATAGAGATAATCGATAGGATTTAGAAAATATGTGTGCTAATACCCGCCGAAAGTGCAAAAAATCACAAATTGGAGTTTCTAGGCTTAGAAATGCAATAATAAGTGACGTCGGCCATGAGGAAGTAATGGGTGTCTTCACAAGCCTATTTTTCATGGACCGGATGAATTTCATGCCAATTAGAGACAATCGACAGATTCTAGAAAATCGTGTGCTAATACCCACCGAAAGTGCAAAACATCACGAATTTGAGTTTCGGGTATAGAAATGCATTACTAAGCGAGGTCGGCCATGAAGAAGTAATGGATGTCCATCACAAGCCTATTTTTCATGGCTCGGTGCATTTCGGCCAATTGGAGACAAATGATAGAATTTTAGAATATCGTGCGCTAATATCCACCGAAAGTACAAAAAATCACGAATTTGAGTTTCGGGTTTGGAAATGCAATACTAAGCGAGGTCGACCATGAAAAAGTAATGGATCTCGATCATAAGCCTATTTTTCATGGACCGAGTGAATTTCGGCCAATTAGAGATAGTCGACGATTTAGAAAATCCGTGTGCTAATACCCACCGAAAGTGCACAAAATCACAAATATGAGTTTCGAGTTTAGAAATACAATACTAAGTAAGGTCGCCACGAATAAGTAATGGATGTCGATCATAAGCCTATTTTTCATGGACCAAGTGAATTTTAGGCCAATTAGAGATAGTCGATACGATTCTAGAAAATTCATGTGCTAATACCCACCGGAAGTGCAAAAAATCACGAATTTGAGCTTTTGGTTTAGAAATGCAATACTAAGCGACGTCGGCCATGAAGAAGTAATGGATGTCGATCACAAGCATATTTGTCATGGCTCGGTGAATTTCAGGCCAATTAGAGAAAAATGATAGAATTTTAGAAAATCATGCGCGCTAATATCCATTGAAAGTGCAAAAAATCATGAATTTGTGTTTCTGGGCTTAAAATGCAATAATAAGTGACGTCGGCCATGAAGAAGTAATGGGAGTTGATTACTTGCCTTTTTGTGATGCACTAGGTACATTTCGGGACAAATAGAGATAATCGATAGGATTTAGAAAATATGTGTGCTAATACCCGCCGAAAGTGCAAAAAATCACAAATTGGAGTTTCTAGGCTTAGAAATGCAATAATAAGTGACGTCGTCCATGAGGAAGTAATGGGTGTCTGTCACAAGCCTATTTTTCATGGACCGGATGAATTTCATGCCAATTAGAGACAATCGACAAGATTCTAGAAAATCCGTGTGCTAATACCCGCCAAAAGTGCAAAACATCACGAATTTGAGTTTTCGGGTATAGAAATGCATTACTAAGCGAGGTCGTCCTATTTTTCATGAAGAAGTAATGGATGTCGATTACAAGACTATTTATCATAGGACCATGTGAATTTTTTGGACCAGGACAATTAGAGAGAGTCGACAGATTTAGAAAATCCGTGTGCTAATACCCACCGAAAGTGCACAAAATCACAAATATGAGTTTTCGAGTTTAGAAATACAATACTAAGTAAGGTCGGACACGAATAAGTAATGGATGTCGATCATAAGCCTATTTTTCATGGACCGAGTGAATTTTAGGCCAATTAGAGATAGTCGATACGATTCTAGAAAATTCATGTGCTAATACCCACCGGAAGTGCAAAAAATCACGAATTTGAGCTTTTGGGTTTAGAAATGCAATACTAAGCGATGTCGTCCATGAAGAAGTAATGGATGTCGATCACAAGCATATTTGTCATGGCTCTGGTGAATTTTAGGCCAATTAGAGAAAAATGATAGAATTTTAGAAAATCTGTGCGCTAATAATATCCATTGAAAATTGCAAAAAATCATGAATTTGTGTTTCTGGGCTTAAAATGCAATAATAAGTGACGTCGGCCATGAAGAAGTAATGGGAGTTGATTACTTGCCTTTTTGTGATGCACTAGGTACAGTTCAGGACAAATAGAGATAATCGATAGGATTTAGAAAATATGTGTGCTAATACCCGCCGAAAGTGCAAAAAATCACAAATTGGAGTTTCTAGGCTTAGAAATGCAATAATAAGTGACGTCGGCCATGAGGAAGTAATGGGTGTCTGTCACAAGCCTATTTTTCATGGACCGGATGAATTTCATGCCAATTAGAGACAGTCGACAGGATTCTAGAAAATCTGTGTGCTAATACCGGCCGAAAGTGCAAAACATCACGAATTTGAGTTTCTGGGTATAGAAATGCATTACTAAGCGAGGTCGGCCATGAAGAAGTAATGGATGTCGATCACAAGCATATTTTTCATGGCTCTGGTGCATTTCATGGCCAATTGGAGACAAATGATAGAATTTTAGAATATCTGTGCGCTAATAATATCCTTTGAAAATTGCAAAAAATCATGAATTTGTGTTTCGGGTTTAAAATGCAATAATAAGTGAGGTCGGCCATGAAGAAGTAATGGAGTCGATTACAAGCCTATTTTTCATGGACTAGGTGAATTTTCGGGACAATTAGAGATAGTCGATAGGATTTAGAAAATATGTGTGCTAATACCCACCGAAAGTGCACAAAATCACAAATATGAGTTTCTAGAGTTTAGAAATACAATACTAAGTAAGGTCGGCCACGAATAAGTAATGGATGTCGATCATAAGCCTATTTTTCATGGACCGAGTGAATTTCATGCCAATTAGAGATAGTCGATACGATTCTAGAAAATTCATGTGCTAATACCCACCGGAAGTGCAAAAAATCACGAATTTGAGTTTTGGGTTTAGAAATGCAATACTAAGCGACGTCGGCCATGAAGAAGTAATGGATGTCGATCACAAGCATATTTGTCATGGCTCGGTGAATTTCAAGCCAATTAGAGAAAAATGATAGAATTTTAGAAAATCGTGCGCTAATATCCTTTGAAAGTGCAAAAAATCATGAATTTGTGTTTCTAGGCTTAAAATGCAATAATAAGTGACGTCGGCCATGAAGAAGTAATGGGAGTTGATTACTTGCCTTTTGTGATGCACTAGGTACATTTCGGGACAAATAGAGATAATCGATAGGATTTAGAAAATATGTGTGCTAATACCCGCCGAAAGTGCAAAAAATCACAAATTGGAGTTTCTAGGCTTAGAAATGCAATAATAAGTGACGTCGGCCATGAGGAAGTAATGGGTGTCTTCCACAAGCCTATTTTTCATGGACCGGATGAATTTCATGCCAATTAGAGAGTCGACGAGGATTCTAGAAAATCCGTGTGCTAATACCCACCGAAAGTGCAAAACATCACGAATTTGAGTTTCTCGGTATAGAAATGCATTACTAAGCGAGGTCGGCCATGAAGAAGTAATGGATGTCCATCACAAGCCTATTTTTCAGGGCTCTGGTGCATTTCAGGCCAATTGGAGACAAATGATAGAATTTTAGAATATTTGTGCGCTAATATCCACCAAAAGTACAAAAAATCACGAATTTGAGTTTCTGGGTTTGGAAATGCAATACTAAGCGAGGTCGACCATGAAAAAGTAATGGATCTCGATCACAAGCCTATTTTTCATGGACCAGGTAAATTTCCGGCCAATTAGAGAGAGTCGACAGGATTTAGAAAATCCGTGTGCTAATACCCACCGAAAGTGCACAAAATCACAAATATGAGTTTCTGAGTTTAGAAATACAATACTAAGTAAGGTCGGACACGAATAAGTAATGGATGTCGATCATAAGCCTATTTTTCATGGACCGAGTGAATTTCGGGCCAATTAGAGATAGTCGATACGATTCTAGAAAATTCATGTGCTAATACCCACCGGAAGTGCAAAAAATCACGAATTTGAGCTTTTGGGTTTAGAAATGCAATACTAAGCGACGTCGTCCATGAAGAAGTAATGGATGTCGATCACAAGCATATTTGTCATGGCTCGGTGAATTTAGGCCAATTAGAGAAAAATGATAGAATTTTAGAAAATCGTGCGCTAATATCCATTGAAAGTGCAAAAAATCATGAATTTGTGTTTCTGGGCTTAAAATGCAATAATAAGTGACGTCGGCCATGAAGAAGTAATGGGAGTTGATTACTTGACTTTTTGTGATGCACTAGGTACAGTTCAGGACAAATAGAGATAATCGATAGGATTTAGAAAATATGTGTGCTAATACCCGCCGAAAGTGCAAAAAATCACAAATTGGAGTTTCTAGGCTTAGAAATGCAATAATAAGTGACGTAGTCCATGAGGAAGTAATGGGTGTCTGTCACAAGCCTATTTTTCATGGACCGGATGAATTTCATGCCAATTAGAGACAGTCGACAGGATTCTAGAAAATCTGTGTGCTAATACCCGCCAAAAGTGCAAAACATCACGAATTTGAGTTTCTGGGTATAGAAATGCATTACTAAGCGAGGTCGGCCATGAAGAAGTAATGGATGTCGATTACAAGACTATTTTTCAAGGACCATGTGAATTTCCGGACAATTAGAGAGAGTCGACAGGATTTAGAAAATCCGTGTGCTAATACCCACCGAAAGTGCACAAAATCACAAATATGAGTTTCTGAGTTTAGAAATACAATACTAAGTAAGGTCGGCCACGAATAAGTAATGGACGTCGATCATAAGCCTATTTTTCATGGACCGAGTGAATTTCAGGCCAATTAGAGATAGTCGATACGATTCTAGAAAATTCATGTGCTAATACCCACCGGAAGTGCAAAAAATCACGAATTTGAGTTTTTGGGTTTAGAAATGCAATACTAAGCGACGTCGGCCATGAAGAAGTAATGGATGTCGATCACAAGCATATTTGTCATGGCTCGGTGAATTTTAGGCCAATTAGAGAAAAATGATAGAATTTTAGAAAATCGTGCGCTAATATCCTTTGAAAGTGCAAAAATCATGAATTTGTGTTTCTAGGCTTAAAATACAATAATAAGTGACGTCGGCCATGATGAAGTAATGGGAGTTGATTACTAGCCTATTTGTGATGCACTAGGTACATTTCGGGACAAATAGAGATAATCGATAGGATTTAGAAAATATGTGTGCTAATACCCGCCGAAAGTGCAAAAAATCACAAATTGGAGTTTCTAGGCTTAGAAATGCAATAATAAGTGACGTCGGCCATGAGGAAGTAATGGGTGTCTTCACAAGCCTATTTTTCATGGACCGGATGAATTTCATGCCAATTAGAGACGATCGATAGGATTCTAGAAAATCCGTGTGCTAATACCCACCGAAAGTGCAAAACATCACGAATTTGAGTTTCTCGGGTATAGAAATGCATTACTAAGCGAGGTCGGCCATGAAGAAGTAATGGATGTCCATCACAAGCCTATTTTTCATGGCTCTGGTGCATTTCGGGCCAATTGGAGACAAATGATAGAATTTTAGAATATCTCGTGCGCTAATATCCACCAAAAGTACAAAAAATCACGAATTTGAGTTTCGGGTTTGGAAATGCAATACTAAGCGAGGTCGACCATGAAAAAGTAATGGATATCGATCACTAGCCTATTTTTCATGGACCATGTAAATTTCCGGCCAATTAGAGAGAGTCGACAGATTTAGAAAATCCGTGTGCTAATACCCACCGAAAGTGCACAAAATCACAAATATGAGTTTCGAGTTTAGAAATACAATACTAAGTAAGGTCGGCCACGAATAAGTAATGGATGTCGATCATAAGCCTATTTTTCATGGACCGGGTGAATTTCCGGCCAATTAGAGATAGTCGATACGATTCTAGAAAATTCATGTGCTAATACCCACCGGAAGTGCAAAAAATCACGAATTTGAGCTTTTGGGTTTAGAAATGCAATACTAAGCGATGTCGTCCATGAAGAAGTAATGGATGTCGATCACAAGCATATTTGTCATGGCTCGGTGAATTTTAGGCCAATTAGAGAAAAATGATAGAATTTTAGAAAATCGTGCGCTAATATCCATTGAAAGTGCAAAAAATCATGAATTTGTGTTTTCGGGCTTAAAATGCAATAATAAGTGACGTCGGCCATGAAGAAGTAATGGGAGTTGATTACTTGCCTTTTTGTGATGCACTAGGTACAGTTCGGGACAAATAGAGATAATCGATAGGATTTAGAAAATATGTGTGCTAATACCCGCCGAAAGTGCAAAAAATCACAAATTGGAGTTTCTAGGCTTAGAAATGCAATAATAAGTGACGTCGGCCATGAGGAAGTAATGGGTGTCTGTCACAAGCCTATTTTTCATGGACCGGATGAATTTCATGCCAATTAGAGACAATCGACAAGATTCTAGAAAATCGTGTGCTAATACCCGCCAAAAGTGCAAAACATCACGAATTTGAGTTTCTGGGTATAGAAATGCATTACTAAGCGAGGTCGTCCATGAAGAAGTAATGGATGTCGATTACAAGACTATTTTTCAAGGACCATGTGAATTTCCGGACAATTAGAGAGAGAGTCGACAGGGATTTAGAAAATCCGTGTGCTAATACCCACCGAAAGTGCACAAAATCACAAATATGAGTTTCTGAGTTTAGAAATACAATACTAAGTAAGGTCGGCCGCGAATAAGTAATGGATGTCGATCATACGCCTATTTTTCATGGACTGAGTGAATTTTAGGCCAATTAGAGATAGTCGATACGATTCTAGAAAATTCATGTGCTAATACCCACCGGAAGTGCAAAAAATCACGAATTTGAGTTTTTGGTTTTAGAAATGCAATACTAAGCGACGTCGGCCATGAAGAAGTAATGGATGTCGATCACAAGCATATTTGTCATGGACCAGTTGAATTTCAAGCCAATTAGAGAAAAATGATAGAATTTTAGAAAATCTGTGCGCTAATATCCACCGAAAGTGCCAAAAACCATGAATTTGTGTTTCTAGGCTTAAAATACAATAATAAGTGACGTCGGCCATGACGAAGTAATGGGAGTCGATTACTAGACTATTTGTGATGCACTAGGTACATTTCAGGACAAATAGAGACAATCGATAGGATTTAGAAAATTTGTGTGCTAATACCCGCCGAAAGTGCAAAAAATCACAAATTGGAGTTTCTAGGCTTAGAAATGCAATAATAAGTGACGTCGGCCATGAGGAAGTAATGGGTGTCTTCCACAAGCCTATTTTTCATGGACCGGATGAATTTCATGCCAATTAGAGACATCGACGACAGATTCTAGAAAATCCGTGTGCTAATACCCCGAAAGTGCAAAACATCACGAATTTGAGTTTCGGGTATAGAAATGCATTACTAAGCGAGGTCGGCCATGAAGAAGTAATGGATGTCCATCACAAGCCTATTTTTCATGGCTCGGTGCATTTCGGTGCCAATTGGAGACAAATGATAGAATTTTAGAATATCTCGTGCGCTAATATCCACCAAAAGTACAAAAAATCACGAATTTGAGTTTCTGGGTTTGGAAATGCAATACTAAGCGAGGTCGACCATGAAAAAGTAATGGATGTCGATCACAAGCCTATTTTTCATGGACCAGGTAAATTTCCGGCCAATTAGAGAGAGTCGACAGGATTTAGAAAATCCGTGTGCTAATACCCACCGAAAGTGCACAAAATCACAAATATGAGTTTCTGAGTTTAGAAATACAATACTAAGTAAGGTCGGCCACGAATAAGTAATGGATGTCGATCATAAGCCTATTTTTCATGGACCGAGTGAATTTTAGGCCAATTAGAGATAGTCGATACGATTCTAGAAAATTCATGTGCTAATACCCACCGGAAGTGCAAAAAATCACGAATTTGAGCTTTTGGGTTTAGAAATGCAATACTAAGCGACGTCGGCCATGAAGAAGTAATGGATGTCGATCACAAGCATATTTGTCATGGCTCGGTGAATTTTAGGCCAATTAGAGAAAAATGATAGAATTTTAGAAAATCGTGCGCTAATATCCATTGAAAAGTGCCAAAAACCATGAATTTGTGTTTCTAGGCTTAAAATACAATAATAAGTGACGTCGGCCATGAAGAAGTAATGGGAGTTGATTACTTGCCTTTTTGTGATGCACTAGGTACAGTTCAGGACAAATAGAGATAATCGATAGGATTTAGAAAATATGTGTGCTAATACCCGCCGAAAGTGCAAAAAATCACAAATTGGAGTTTCTAGGCTTAGAAATGCAATAATAAGTGACGTCGGCCATGAGGAAGTAATGGGTGTCTGTCACAAGCTTATTTTTCATGGACCGGATGAATTTCATGCCAATTAGAGACAGTCGACAGGATTCTAGAAAATCTGGTGTGCTAATACCCGCCAAAAGTGCAAAACATCACGAATTTGAGTTCTGGGTATAGAAATGCATTACTAAGCGAGGTCGTCCATGAAGAAGTAATGGATGTCGATTACAAGACTATTTTTCAAGGACCATGTGAATTTCCGGACAATTAGAGAGAGTCGACATGATTTAGAAAATCCGTGTGCTAATACCCACCGAAAGTGCACAAAATCACAAATATGAGTTTCTGAGTTTAGAAATACAATACTAAGTAGGGTCGGCCGCGAATAAGTAATGGATGTCGATCATACGCCTATTTTTCATGGACTGAGTGAATTTTAGGCCAATTAGAGATAGTCGATACGATTCTAGAAAATTCATGTGCTAATACCCACCGGAAGTGCAAAAAATCACGAATTTGAGTTTTTGGTTTTAGAAATGCAATACTAAGCGACGTCGGCCATGAAGAAGTAATGGATGTCGATCACAAGCATATTTGTCATGGCTCGCTGAATTTCAAGCCAATTAGAGAAAAATGATAGAATTTTAGAAAATCTGTGCGCTAATATCCACCGAAAGTGCCAAAAACCATGAATTTGTGTTTCTAGGCTTAAAATACAATAATAAGTGACGTCGGCCATGACGAAGTAATGGGAGTCGATTACTAGACTATTTGTGATGCACTAGGTACATTTCAGGACAAATAGAGACAATCGATAGGATTTAGAAAATATGTGTGCTAATACCCGCCGAAAGTGCAAAAAATCACAAATTGGAGTTTCTAGGCTTAGAAATGCAATAATAAGTGACGTCGGCCATGAGGAAGTAATGGGTGTCTTCCACAAGCCTATTTTTCATGGACCGGATGAATTTCATGCCAATTAGAGACAATCGACAGATTCTAGAAAATCCGTGTGCTAATACCCACCGAAAGTGCAAAACATCACGAATTTGAGTTTCTCGGTATAGAAATGCATTACTAAGCGAGGTCGGCCATGAAGAAGTAATGGATGTCCATCACAAGCCTATTTTTCATGGCTCGGTGCATTTCGTGCCAATTGGAGACAAATGATAGAATTTTAGAATATCTGTGCGCTAATATCCACCAAAAGTACAAAAAATCACGAATTTGAGTTTCTGGGTTTGGAAATGCAATACTAAGCGAGGTCGACCATGAAAAAGTAATGGATATCGATCACTAGCCTATTTTTCATGGACCAGGTAAATTTCCGGCCAATTAGAGAGAGTCGACAGATTTAGAAAATCCGTGTGCTAATACCCACCGAAAGTGCACAAAATCACAAATATGAGTTTCTGAGTTTAGAAATACAATACTAAGTAAGGTCGGCCACGAATAAGTAATGGATGTCGATCATAAGCCTATTTTTCATGGACCGGGTGAATTTCAGGCCAATTAGAGATAGTCGATACGATTCTAGAAAATTCATGAGCTAATACCCACCGGAAGTGCAAAAATCACGAATTTGAGCTTTTGGGTTTAGAAATGCAATACTAAGCGACGTCGCCATGAAGAAGTAATGGATGTCGATCACAAGCATATTTGTCATGGCTCGGTGAATTTTAGGCCAATTAGAGAAAAATGATAGAATTTTAGAAAAATCGTGCGCTAATAATATCCATTGAAAATTGCAAAAAATCATGAATTTGTGTTTCTGGGCTTAAAATGCAATAATAAGTGACGTCGGCCATGAAGAAGTAATGGGAGTTGATTACTTGCCTTTTTGTGATGCACTAGGTACAGTTCAGGACAAATAGAGATAATCGATAGGATTTAGAAAATATGTGTGCTAATACCCGCCGAAAGTGCAAAAAATCACAAATTGGAGTTTCTAGGCTTAGAAATGCAATAATAAGTGACGTCGGCCATGAGGAAGTAATGGGTGTCTGTCACAAGCCTATTTTTCATGGACCGGATGAATTTCATGCCAATTAGAGACGATCGACAAGATTCTAGAAAATCTGTGTGCTAATACCGGCCGAAAGTGCAAAACATCACGAATTTGAGTTTCTGGGTATAGAAATGCATTACTAAGCGAGGTCGGCCATGAAGAAGTAATGGATGTCGATCACAAGCATATTTTTCATGGCTCTGGTGCATTTCAGGCCAATTGGAGACAAATGATAGAATTTTAGAATATCTGTGCGCTAATATCCACCGAAAGTACAAAAAATCACGAATTTGAGTTTCTGGGTTTGGAAATGCAATACTAAGCGAGGTCGACCATGAAGAAGTAATGGATGTCGATTACAAGCCTATTTTTCATGGACCATGTGAATTTCCGGCCAATTAGAGAGAGTCGACAGGATTTAGAAAATCCGTGTGCTAATACCCACCGAAAGTGCACAAAATCACAAATATGAGTTTCTGAGTTTAGAAATACAATACTAAGTAAGGTCGGCCACGAATAAGTAATGGATGTCGATCATAAGCCTATTTTTCATGGACCGAGTGAATTTTAGGCCAATTAGAGATAGTCGATACGATTCTAGAAAATTCATGTGCTAATACCCACGGAAGTGCAAAAAATCACGAATTTGAGTTTTTGGGTTTAGAAATGCAATACTAAGCGACGTCGGCCATGAAGAAGTAATGGATGTCGATCACAAGCATATTTGTCATGGCTCTGGTGAATTTCAGGCCAATTAGAGAAAAATGATAGAATTTTAGAAAATCTGTGCGCTAATATCCATTGAAAGTGCAAAAAATCATGAATTTGTGTTTCTGGGCTTAAAATGCAATAATAAGTGACGTCGGCCATGAAGAAGTAATGGGAGTTGATTACTTGCCTTTTGTGATGCACTAGGTACATTTCGGGACAAATAGAGATAATCGATAGGATTTAGAAAATATGTGTGCTAACCCGCCGAAAGTGCAAAAAATCACAAATTGGAGTTTCTAGGCTTAGAAATGCAATAATAAGTGACGTCGGCCATGAGGAAGTAATGGGTGTCTGTCACAAGCCTATTTTCATGGACCGGATGAATTTCATGCCAATTAGAGACAAAAATCGAGTTTCGGGTATAGAAATGCATTACTAAGATTCTAGAAAATCGTGTGCTAATACCCGCCAAAAGTGCAAAACATCACGAATTTGAGTTTCTGGGTATAGAAATGCATTACTAAGCGAGGTCGGCCATGAAGAAGTAATGGATGTCGATTACAAGACTATTTTTCATGGACCATGTGAATTTCCGGACAATTAGAGAGAGTCGACAAGATTTAGAAAATCCGTGTGCTAATACCCACCGAAAGTGCACAAAATCACAAATATGAGTTTCTGAGTTTAGAAATACAATACTAAGTAAGGTCGGCCGCGAATAAGTAATGGATGTCGATCATACGCCTATTTTTCATGGACTGAGTGAATTTTAGGCCAATTAGAGATAGTCGATACGATTCTAGAAAATTCATGTGCTAATACCCACCGGAAGTGCAAAAAATCACGAATTTGAGTTTTTGGTTTTAGAAATGCAATACTAAGCGACGTCGGCCATGAAGAAGTAATGGATGTCGATCACAAGCATATTTGTCATGGCTCGCTGAATTTCAAGCCAATTAGAGAAAAATGATAGAATTTTAGAAAATATGTGCGCTAATATCCACCGAAAGTGCCAAAAACCATGAATTTGTGTTTCTAGGCTTAAAATACAATAATAAGTGACGTCGGCCATGACGAAGTAATGGGAGTCGATTACTAGACTATTTGTGATGCACTAGGTACATTTCAGGACAAATAGAGACAATCGATAGGATTTAGAAAATATGTGTGCTAATACCCGCCGAAAGTGCAAAAAATCACAAATTGGAGTTTCTAGGCTTAGAAATGCAATAATAAGTGACGTCGGCCATGAGGAAGTAATGGGTGTCTTCCACAAGCCTATTTTTCATGGACCGGATGAATTTCATGCCAATTAGAGACAGTCGACAGGATTCTAGAAAATCCGTGTGCTAATACCCACCGAAAGTGCAAAACATCACGAATTTGAGTTTCTGGGTATAGAAATGCATTACTAAGCGAGGTCGGCCATGAAGAAGTAATGGATGTCCATCACAAGCCTATTTTTCATGGCTCTGGTGCATTTCAGGCCAATTGGAGACAAATGATAGAATTTTAGAATATCTGTGCGCTAATATCCACCGAAAGTACAAAAAATCACGAATTTGAGTTTCTGGGTTTGGAAATGCAATACTAAGCGAGGTCGACCATGAAAAAGTAATGGATGTCGATCACAAGCCTATTTTTCATGGACCAGGTGAATTTCCGGCCAATTAGAGAGAGTCGACAGGAATTTAGAAAATCCGTGTGCTAATACCCACCGAAAGTGCACAAAATCACAAATATGAGTTTCTGAGTTTAGAAATACAATACTAAGTAAGGTCGGCCACGAATAAGTAATGGATGTCGATCATAAGCCTATTTTTCATGGACCGAGTGAATTTCAGGCCAATTAGAGATAGTCGATACGATTCTAGAAAATTCATGTGCTAATACCCACCGGAAGTGCAAAAAATCACGAATTTGAGCTTTTGGGTTTAGAAATGCAATACTAAGCGACGTCGGCCATGAAGAAGTAATGGATGTCGATCACAAGCATATTTGTCATGGCTCGGTGAATTTAGGCCAATTAGAGAAAAATGATAGAATTTTAGAAAATACGTGCGCTAATATCCATTGAAAGTGCAAAAAATCATGAATTTGTGTTTCGGGCTTAAAATACAATAATAAGTGACGTCGGCCATGAAGAAGTAATGGGAGTTGATTACTTGCCTTTTTGTGATGCACTAGGTACAGTTCGGGACAAATAGAGATAATCGATAGGATTTAGAAAATATGTGTGCTAATACCCGCCGAAAGTGCAAAAAATCACAAATTGGAGTTTCTAGGCTTAGAAATGCAATAATAAGTGACGTCGGCCATGAGGAAGTAATGGGTGTCTGTCACAAGCCTATTTTTCATGGACCGGATGAATTTCATGCCAATTAGAGACGATCGACAAGATTCTAGAAAATCACGTGTGCTAATACCCGCCAAAAGTGCAAAACATCACGAATTTGAGTTTCTGGGTATAGAAATGCATTACTAAGCGAGGTCGGCCATGAAGAAGTAATGGATGTCGATTACAAGACTATTTTTCATGGACCATGTGAATTTCCGGACAATTAGAGAGAGTCGACAGGATTTAGAAAATCCGTGTGCTAATACCCACCGAAAGTGCACAAAATCACAAATATGAGTTTCTGAGTTTAGAAATACAATACTAAGTAAGGTCGGCCGCGAATAAGTAATGGATGTCGATCATACGCCTATTTTTCATGGACCGAGTGAATTTTAGGCCAATTAGAGATAGTCGATACGATTCTAGAAAATTCATGTGCTAATACCCACCGGAAGTGCAAAAAATCACGAATTTGAGTTTTTGGTTTTAGAAATGCAATACTAAGCGACGTCGGCCATGAAGAAGTAATGGATGTCGATCACAAGCATATTTGTCATGGCTCTGGTGAATTTCAGGCCAATTAGAGAAAAATGATAGAATTTTAGAAAATCTGTGCGCTAATATCCACCGAAAGTGCCAAAAACCATGAATTTGTGTTTCTAGGCTTAAAATACAATAATAAGTGACGTCGGCCATGACGAAGTAATGGGAGTCGATTACTAGACTATTTGTGATGCACTAGGTACATTTCAGGACAAATAGAGACAATCGATAGGATTTAGAAAATATGTGTGCTAATACCCGCCGAAAGTGCAAAAAATCACAAATTGGAGTTTCTAGGCTTAGAAATGCAATAATAAGTGACGTCGGCCATGAGGAAGTAATGGGTGTCTATCACAAGCCTATTTTTCATGGACCGGATGAATTTCATGCCAATTAGAGACAGTCGACAAGATTCTAGAAAATATGTGTGCTAATACCCGCCAAAAGTGCAAAACATCACGAATTTGAGTTTCTGGGTATAGAAATGCATTACTAAGCGAGGTCGGCCATGAAGAAGTAATGGATGTCGATTACAAGACTATTTTTCAAGGACCATGTGAATTTCCGGACAATTAGAGAGAGTCGACAGGATTTAGAAAATCCGTGTGCTAATACCCACCGAAAGTGCACAAAATCACAAATATGAGTTTCTGAGTTTAGAAATACAATACTAAGTAAGGTCGGCCGCGAATAAGTAATGGATGTCGATCATACGCCTATTTTTCATGGACTGAGTGAATTTTAGGCCAATTAGAGATAGTCGATACGATTCTAGAAAATTCATGTGCTAATACCCACCGGAAGTGCAAAAAATCACGAATTTGAGTTTTTGGTTTTAGAAATGCAATACTAAGCGACGTCGGCCATGAAGAAGTAATGGATGTCGATTACAAGACTATTTTTCATGGACCATGTGAATTTCCGGACAATTAGAGAGAGTCGACAGGATTTAGAAAATCCGTGTGCTAATACCCACCGAAAGTGCACAAAATCACAAATATGAGTTTCTGAGTTTAGAAATACAATACTAAGTAGGGTCGGCCGCGAATAAGTAATGGATGTCGATCATACGCCTATTTTTCATGGACTGAGTGAATTTTAGGCCAATTAGAGATAGTCGATACGATTCTAGAAAATTCATGTGCTAATACCCACCGGAAGTGCAAAAAATCACGAATTTGAGTTTTTGGTTTTAGAAATGCAATACTAAGCGACGTCGGCCATGAAGAAGTAATGGATGTCGATCACAAGCATATTTGTCATGGCTGCTGAATTTCAAGCCAATTAGAGAAAAATGATAGAATTTTAGAAAATCTGTGCGCTAATATCCACCGAAAGTGCCAAAAACCATGAATTTGTGTTTCTAGGCTTAAAATACAATAATAAGTGACGTCGGCCATGACGAAGTAATGGGAGTCGATTACTAGACTATTTGTGATGCACTAGGTACATTTCAGGACAAATAGAGACAATCGATAGGATTTAGAAAATTTGTGTGCTAATACCCGCCGAAAGTGCAAAAAATCACAAATTGGAGTTTCTAGGCTTAGAAATGCAATAATAAGTGACGTCGGCCATGAGGAAGTAATGGGTGTCTTCCACAAGCCTATTTTTCATGGACCGGATGAATTTCATGCCAATTAGAGACAATCGACGACAGGATTCTAGAAAATCCGTGTGCTAATACCCACCGAAAGTGCAAAACATCACGAATTTGAGTTTCTCGGTATAGAAATGCATTACTAAGCGAGGTCGGCCATGAAGAAGTAATGGATGTCCATCACAAGCCTATTTTTCATGGCTCGGTGCATTTCGGCCAATTGGAGACAAATGATAGAATTTTAGAATATCCGTGCGCTAATATCCACCAAAAGTACAAAAAATCACGAATTTGAGTTTCTGGGTTTGGAAATGCAATACTAAGCGAGGTCGACCATGAAAAAGTAATGGATCTCGATCACAAGCCTATTTTTCATGGACCAGGTAAATTTCCGGCCAATTAGAGAGAGTCGACAGATTTAGAAAATCCGTGTGCTAATACCCACCGAAAGTGCACAAAATCACAAATATGAGTTTCTGAGTTTAGAAATACAATACTAAGTAAGGTCGGCCACGAATAAGTAATGGATGTCGATCATAAGCCTATTTTTCATGGACCGGGTGAATTTTAGGCCAATTAGAGATAGTCGATACGATTCTAGAAAATTCATGAGCTAATACCCACCGGAAGTGCAAAAAATCACGAATTTGAGCTTTTGGGTTTAGAAATGCAATACTAAGCGACGTCGGCCATGAAGAAGTAATGGATGTCGATCACAAGCATATTTGTCATGGCTCTGCTGAATTTTAGGCCAATTAGAGAAAAATGATAGAATTTTAGAAAATCTGTGCGCTAATAATATCCATTGAAAATTGCAAAAAATCATGAATTTGTGTTTCTGGGCTTAAAATGCAATAATAAGTGACGTCGGCCATGAAGAAGTAATGGGAGTTGATTACTTTCCTTTTTGTGATGCACTAGGTACAGTTCGGACAAATAGAGATAATCGATAGGATTTAGAAAATATGTGTGCTAATACCCGCCGAAAGTGCAAAAAATCACAAATTGGAGTTTCTAGGCTTAGAAATGCAATAATAAGTGACGTCGGCCATGAGGAAGTAATGGGTGTCTGTCACAAGCCTATTTTTCATGGACCGGATGAATTTCATGCCAATTAGAGACAATCGACAAGATTCTAGAAAATCCGTGTGCTAATACCCACCGAAAGTGCAAAACATCACGAATTTGAGTTTCGGGTATAGAAATGCATTACTAAGCGAGGTCGGCCATGAAGAAGTAATGGATGTCATCACAAGCATATTTTTCATGGCTCTGGTGCAGGGCCAATTGGAGACAAATGATAGAATTTTAGAATATCGTGCGCTAATATCCACCGAAAGTACAAAAAATCACGAATTTGAGTTTCGGGTTTGGAAATGCAATACTAAGCGAGGTCGACCATGAAGAAGTAATGGATGTCGATTACAGCCTATTTTTCATGGACCATGTGAATTTCCGGCCAATTAGAGAGAGTCGACAGGATTTAGAAAATCCGTGTGCTAATACCCACCGAAAGTGCACAAAATCACAAATATGAGTTTCGAGTTTAGAAATACAATACTAAGTAAGGTCGGCCACGAATAAGTAATGGATGTCGATCATAAGCCTATTTTTCATGGACCGAGTGAATTTAGGCCAATTAGAGATAGTCGATACGATTCTAGAAAATTCATGTGCTAATACCCACGGAAGTGCAAAAAATCACGAATTTGAGTTTTTGGTTTAGAAATGCAATACTAAGCGACGTCGGCCATGAAGAAGTAATGGATGTCGATCACAAGCATATTTGTCATGGCTCTGGTGAATTTCAGGCCAATTAGAGAAAAATGAGAGAATTTTAGAAAATCGTGCGCTAATATCCATTGAAAGTGCAAAAAATCATGAATTTGTGTTTTAGGCTTAAAATGCAATAATAAGTGACGTCGGCCATGAAGAAGTAATGGGAGTTGATTACTTGCCTTTTGTGATGCACTAGGTACATTTCGGGACAAATAGAGATAATCGATAGGATTTAGAAAATATGTGTGCTAATACCCGCCGAAAGTGCAAAAAATCACAAATTGGAGTTTCTAGGCTTAGAAATGCAATAATAAGTGACGTCGGCCATGAGGAAGTAATGGGTGTCTGTCACAAGCCTATTTTTCATGGACCGGATGAATTTCATGCCAATTAGAGACAATCGACGAGGATTCTAGAAAACAGGATTCTAGAAAATCACGAATTTGAGTGTGCTAATACCCGCCAAAAGTGCAAAACATCACGAATTTGAGTTTCGGGTATAGAAATGCATACTAAGCGAGGTTGGGCCATGAAGAAGTAATGGATGTCGATTACAAGACTATTTTTCATGGACCATGTGAATTTCCGGACAATTAGAGAGAGTCGACGGGATTTAGAAAATCCGTGTGCTAATACCCACCGAAAGTGCACAAAATCACAAATATAGTTTCGAGTTTAGAAATACAATACTAAGTAAGGTCGGCCGCGAATAAGTAATGGATGTCGATCATACGCCTATTTTTCATGGACTGAGTGAATTTTAGGCCAATTAGAGATAGTCGATACGATTCTAGAAAATTCATGTGCTAATACCCACCGGAAGTGCAAAAAATCACGAATTTGAGTTTTTGGTTTTAGAAATGCAATACTAAGCGACGTCGGCCATGAAGAAGTAGTGGATGTCGATCACAAGCATATTTGTCATGGCTCTGGTGAATTTCAGGCCAATTAGAGAAAAATGATAGAATTTTAGAAAATCTGTGCGCTAATATCCACCGAAAGTGCCAAAAACCATGAATTTGTGTTTCTAGGCTTAAAATATAATAATAAGTGACGTCGGCCATGACGAAGTAATGGGAGTTGATTACTAGACTATTTGTGATGCACTAGGTACATTTCAGGACAAATAGAGACAATCGATAGGATTTAGAAAATTTGTGTGCTAATACCCGCCGAAAGTGCAAAAAATCACAAATTGGAGTTTCTAGGCTTAGAAATGCAATAATAAGTGACGTCGGCCATGAGGAAGTAATGGGTGTCTTCCACAAGCCTATTTTTCATGGACCGGATGAATTTCATGCCAATTAGAGACGATCGACAGATTCTAGAAAATCCGTGTGCTAATACCCACCGAAAGTGCAAAACATCACGAATTTGAGTTTCTCGGTATAGAAATGCATTACTAAGCGAGGTCGGCCATGAAGAAGTAATGGATGTCCATCACAAGCCTATTTTTCATGGCTCTGGTGCATTTCAGGCCAATTGGAGACAAATGATAGAATTTTAGAATATCCGTGCGCTAATATCCACCAAAAGTACAAAAAATCACGAATTTGAGTTTCTGGGTTTGGAAATGCAATACTAAGCGAGGTCGACCATGAAAAAGTAATGGATCTCGATCACAAGCCTATTTTTCATGGACCAGGTAAATTTCCGGCCAATTAGAGAGAGTCGACAGGATTTAGAAAATCCGTGTGCTAATACCCACCGAAAGTGCACAAAATCACAAATATGAGTTTCTGAGTTTAGAAATACAATACTAAGTAAGGTCGGCCACGAATAAGTAATGGATGTCGATCATAAGCCTATTTTTCATGGACCGGGTGAATTTCAGGCCAATTAGAGATAGTCGATACGATTCTAGAAAATTCATGAGCTAATACCCACCGGAAGTGCAAAAAATCACGAATTTGAGCTTTTGGGTTTAGAAATGCAATACTAAGCGACGTCGGCCATGAAGAAGTAATGGATGTCGATCACAAGCATATTTGTCATGGCTCTGGTGAATTTTAGGCCAATTAGAGAAAAATGATAGAATTTTAGAAAATCTGTGCGCTAATAATATCCATTGAAAATTGCAAAAAATCATGAATTTGTGTTTCTGGGCTTAAAATGCAATAATAAGTGACGTCGGCCATGAAGAAGTAATGGGAGTTGATTACTTGCCTTTTGTGATGCACTAGGTACAGTTCAGGACAAATAGAGATAATCGATAGGATTTAGAAAATATGTGTGCTAATACCCGCCGAAAGTGCAAAAAATCACAAATTGGAGTTTCTAGGCTTAGAAATGCAATAATAAGTGACGTCGGCCATGAGGAAGTAATGGGTGTCTGTCACAAGCCTATTTTTCATGGACCGGATGAATTTCATGCCAATTAGAGACGATCGACAAGATTCTAGAAAATCGTGTGCTAATACCCACCGAAAGTGCAAAACATCACGAATTTGAGTTTCGGGTATAGAAATGCATTACTAAGCGAGGTCGGCCATGAAGAAGTAATGGATGTCCATCACAAGCCTATTTTTCATGGCTCGGTGCATTTCGGGCCAATTGGAGACAAATGATAGAATTTTAGAATATTCGTGCGCTAATATCCACCGAAAGTACAAAAAATCACGAATTTGAGTTTCGGGTTTGGAAATGCAATACTAAGCGAGGTCGGGCATGAAGAAGTAATGGATGTCGATTACAAGCCTATTTTTCATGGACCATGTGAATTTCCGGCCAATTAGAGAGAGTCGACAGATTTAGAAAATCCGTGTGCTAATACCCACCGAAAGTGCACAAAATCACAAATATGAGTTTCGAGTTTAGAAATACAATACTAAGTAAGGTCGGCCACGAATAAGTAATGGATGTCGATCATAAGCCTATTTTTCATGGACCGAGTGAATTTAGGCCAATTAGAGATAGTCGATACGATTCTAGAAAATTCATGTGCTAATACCCACGGAAGTGCAAAAAATCACGAATTTGAGCTTTTGGGTTTAGAAATGCAATACTAAGCGACGTCGGCCATGAAGAAGTAATGGATGTCGATCACAAGCATATTTGTCATGGCTCGGTGAATTTAGGCCAATTAGAGAAAAATGATAGAATTTTAGAAAATCGTGCGCTAATATCCATTGAAAGTGCAAAAAATCATGAATTTGTGTTTCGGGCTTAAAATGCAATAATAAGTGACGTCGGCCATGAAGAAGTAATGGGAGTTGATTACTTGCCTTTTGTGATGCACTAGGTACATTTCGGGACAAATAGAGATAATCGATAGGATTTAGAAAATATGTGTGCTAATACCCGCCGAAAGTGCAAAAAATCACAAATTGGAGTTTCTAGGCTTAGAAATGCAATAATAAGTGACGTCGGCCATGAGGAAGTAATGGGTGTCTGTCACAAGCCTATTTTTCATGGACCGGATGAATTTCATGCCAATTAGAGACGATCGACAGGATTCTAGAAAATCGTGTGCTAATACCGGCCGAAAGTGCAAAACATCACGAATTTGAGTTTCTGGGTATAGAAATGCATTACTAAGCGAGGTCGGCCATGAAGAAGTAATGGATGTCGATCACAAGCATATTTTTCATGGCCCTGGTGCATTTCAGGCCAATTGGAGACAAATGATAGAATTTTAGAATATCTGTGCGCTAATTCCACCGAAAGTACAAAACATCACGAATTTGAGTTTCTGGGTATAGAAATGCATTACTAAGCGAGGTCGGCCATGAAGAAGTAATGGATGTCGATTACAAGACTATTTTTCATGGACCATGTGAATTTTCGGACAATTAGAGAGAGTCGACAGATTTAGAAAATCCGTGTGCTAATACCCACCGAAAGTGCACAAAATCACAAATATGAGTTTCTGAGTTTAGAAATACAATACTAAGTAAGGTCGGCCGCGAATAAGTAATGGATGTCGATCATACGCCTATTTTTCATGGACTGAGTGAATTTTAGGCCAATTAGAGATAGTCGATACGATTCTAGAAAATTCATGTGCTAATACCCACCGGAAGTGCAAAAAATCACGAATTTGAGTTTTTGGTTTTAGAAATGCAATACTAAGCGACGTCGGCCATGAAGAAGTAATGGATGTCGATCACAAGCATATTTGTCATGGCTCTGGTGAATTTCAGGCCAATTAGAGAAAAATGATAGAATTTTAGAAAATCTGTGCGCTAATATCCATTGAAAGTGCAAAAAATCATGAATTTGTGTTTCGGGCTTAAAATGCAATAATAAGTGACGTCGGCCATGAAGAAGTAATGGGAGTTGATTACTTGCCTTTTTGTGATGCACTAGGTACATTTCAGGACAAATAGAGATAATCGATAGGATTTAGAAAATATGTGTGCTAATACCCGCCGAAAGTGCAAAAAATCACAAATTGGAGTTTCTAGGCTTAGAAATGCAATAATAAGTGACGTCGGCCATGAGGAAGTAATGGGTGTCTTCCACAAGCCTATTTTTCATGGACCGGATGAATTTCATGCCAATTAGAGACGATCGACAGGATTCTAGAAAATCCGTGTGCTAATACCCACCGAAAGTGCAAAACATCACGAATTTGAGTTTCGGGTATAGAAATGCATTACTAAGCGAGGTCGGCCATGAAGAAGTAATGGATGTCCATCACAAGCCTATTTTTCATGGCTCGGTGCATTTCGGCCAATTGGAGACAAATGATAGAATTTTAGAATATCGTGCGCTAATATCCACCGAAAGTACAAAAAATCACGAATTTGAGTTTCGGGTTTGGAAATGCAATACTAAGCGAGGTCGACCATGAAGAAGTAATGGATATCGATTACAAGCCTATTTTTCATGGACCCGGGTGAATTTCCGGCCAATTAGAGAGAGTCGACAGATTTAGAAAATCCGTGTGCTAATACCCACCGAAAGTGCACAAAATCACAAATATGAGTTTCGAGTTTAGAAATACAATACTAAGTAAGGTCGGCCACGAATAAGTAATGGATGTCGATCATAAGCCTATTTTTCATGGACCGAGTGAATTTCGGGCCAATTAGAGATAGTCGATACGATTCTAGAAAATTCATGTGCTAATACCCACCGGAAGTGCAAAAAATCACGAATTTGAGCTTTTGGGTTTAGAAATGCAATACTAAGCGACGTCGGCCATGAAGAAGTAATGGATGTCGATCACAAGCATATTTGTCATGGCTCGGTGAATTTTAGGCCAATTAGAGAAAAATGATAGAATTTTAGAAAAATCGTGCGCTAATATCCATTGAAAGTGCAAAAAATCATGAATTTGTGTTTCGGGCTTAAAATGCAATAATAAGTGACGTCGGCCATGAAGAAGTAATGGGAGTTGATTACTTGCCTTTTTGTGATGCACTAGGTACAGTTCAGGACAAATAGAGATAATCGATAGGATTTAGAAAATATGTGTGCTAATACCCGCCGAAAGTGCAAAAAATCACAAATTGGAGTTTCTAGGCTTAGAAATGCAATAATAAGTGACGTCGGCCATGAGGAAGTAATGGGTGTCTGTCACAAGCCTATTTTTCATGGACCGGATGAATTTCATGCCAATTAGAGACAAGTCGACAAGATTCTAGAAAATCGTGTGCTAATACCCGCCAAAAGTGCAAAACATCACGAATTTGAGTTTCTGGGTATAGAAATGCATTACTAAGCGAGGTCGTCCATGAAGAAGTAATGGATGTCGATTACAAGACTATTTTTCATGGACCATGTGAATTTCCGGACAATTAGAGAGAGTCGACAGGATTTAGAAAATCCGTGTGCTAATACCCACCGAAAGTGCACAAAATCACAAATATGAGTTTCTGAGTTTAGAAATACAATACTAAGTAAGGTCGGTCGCGAATAAGTAATGGATGTCGATCATACGCCTATTTTTCATGGACCGAGTGAATTTTAGGCCAATTAGAGATAGTCGATACGATTCTAGAAAATTCATGTGCTAATACCCACGGAAGTGCAAAAAATCACGAATTTGAGTTTTTGGTTTTAGAAATGCAATACTAAGCGACGTCGGCCATGAAGAAGTAATGGATGTCGATCACAAGCATATTTGTCATGGCTCTGGTGAATTTCAGGCCAATTAGAGAAAAATGATAGAATTTTAGAAAATCGTGCGCTAATATCCACCGAAAGTGCCAAAAACCATCAATTTGTGTTTCTAGGCTTAAAATGCAATAATAAGTGACGTCGGCCATGAAGAAGTAATGGGAGTGATTACTAGACTATTTGTGATGCACTAGGTACATTTCGGGACAAATAGAGATAATCGATAGGATTTAGAAAATATGTGTGCTAATACCCGCCGAAAGTGCAAAAAATCACAAATTGGAGTTTCTAGGCTTAGAAATGCAATAATAAGTGACGTCGGCCATGAGGAAGTAATGGGTGTCTGTCACAAGCCTATTTTTCATGGACCGGATGAATTTCATGCCAATTAGAGACAATCGACGGGATTCTAGAAAATCCGTGTGCTAATACCCACCGAAAGTGCAAAACATCACGAATTTGAGTTTCTGGGTATAGAAATGCATTACTAAGCGAGGTCGGCCATGAAGAAGTAATGGATGTCCATCACAAGCCTATTTTTCATGGCTCGGTGCATTTCGGCCAATTGGAGACAAATGATAGAATTTTAGAATATCGTGCGCTAATATCCACCAAAAGTACAAAAAATCACGAATTTGAGTTTCTGGGTTTGGAAATGCAATACTAAGCGAGGTCGACCATGAAAAAGTAATGGATGTCGATTACAAGCCTATTTTTCATGGACCAGGTGAATTTCCGGCCAATTAGAGAGAGTCGACAGGATTTAGAAAATCCGTGTGCTAATACCCACCGAAAGTGCACAAAATCACAAATATGAGTTTCTGAGTTTAGAAATACAATACTAAGTAAGGTCGGCCACGAATAAGTAATGGATGTCGATCATAAGCCTATTTTTCATGGACCGAGTGAATTTAGGCCAATTAGAGATAGTCGATACGATTCTAGAAAATTCATGTGCTAATACCCACGGAAGTGCAAAAAATCACGAATTTGAGCTTTTGGGTTTAGAAATGCAATACTAAGCGACGTCGGCCATGAAGAAGTAATGGATGTCGATCACAAGCATATTTGTCATGGCTCGGTGAATTTAGGCCAATTAGAGAAAAATGATAGAATTTTAGAAAATCTGTGCGCTAATATCCATTGAAAGTGCAAAAAATCATGAATTTGTGTTTCTGGGCTTAAAATGCAATAATAAGTGACGTCGGCCATGAAGAAGTAATGGGAGTTGATTACTTGCCTTTTTGTGATGCACTAGGTACATTCGGGACAAATAGAGATAATCGATAGGATTTAGAAAATATGTGTGCTAATACCCGCCGAAAGTGCAAAAAATCACAAATTGGAGTTTCTAGGCTTAGAAATGCAATAATAAGTGACGTCGGCCATGAGGAAGTAATGGGTGTCTGTCACAAGCCTATTTTTCATGGACCGGATGAATTTCATGCCAATTAGAGACAGTCGACAGGATTCTAGAAAATCCGTGTGCTAATACCCACCGAAAGTGCAAAACATCACGAATTTGAGTTTCTGGGTATAGAAATGCATTACTAAGCGAGGTCGGCCATGAAGAAGTAATGGATGTCCATCACAAGCCTATTTTTCATGGCTCGGTGCATTTCGGCCAATTGGAGACAAATGATAGAATTTTAGAATATTTGTGCGCTAATATCCACCGAAAGTACAAAAAATCACGAATTTGAGTTTCTGGGTTTGGAAATGCAATACTAAGCGAGGTCGACCATGAAGAAGTAATGGATGTCGATTACAAGCCTATTTTTCATGGACCATGTGAATTTCCGGCCAATTAGAGAGAGTCGACAGGATTTAGAAAATCCGTGTGCTAATACCCACCGAAAGTGCACAAAATCACAAATATGAGTTTCTGAGTTTAGAAATACAATACTAAGTAAGGTCGGCCACGAATAAGTAATGGATGTCGATCATAAGCCTATTTTTCATGGACCGAGTGAATTTCAGGCCAATTAGAGATAGTCGATACGATTCTAGAAAATTCATGTGCTAATACCCACCGGAAGTGCAAAAAATCACGAATTTGAGCTTTTGGGTTTAGAAATGCAATACTAAGCGACGTCGGCCATGAAGAAGTAATGGATGTCGATCACAAGCATATTTGTCATGGCTCAGGTGAATTTTAGGCCAATTAGAGAAAAATGATAGAATTTTAGAAAATCTGTGCGCTAATATCCATTGAAAGTGCAAAAAATCATGAATTTGTGTTTCGGGCTTAAAATGCAATAATAAGTGACGTCGGCCATGAAGAAGTAATGGGAGTTGATTACTTGCCTTTTTGTGATGCACTAGGTACAGTTCAGGACAAATAGAGATAATCGATAGGATTTAGAAAATATGTGTGCTAATACCCGCCGAAAGTGCAAAAAATCACAAATTGGAGTTTCTAGGCTTAGAAATGCAATAATAAGTGACGTCGGCCATGAGGAAGTAATGGGTGTCTGTCACAAGCCTATTTTTCATGGACCGGATGAATTTCATGCCAATTAGAGACAATCGACAGATTCTAGAAAATCGTGTGCTAATACCCACCGAAAGTGCAAAACATCACGAATTTGAGTTTCGGGTATAGAAATGCATTACTAAGCGAGGTCGGCCATGAAGAAGTAATGGATGTCCATCACAAGCCTATTTTTCATGGCTCGGTGCATTTTCGGCCAATTGGAGACAAATGATAGAATTTTAGAATATCGTGCGCTAATATCCACCGAAAGTACAAAAAATCACGAATTTGAGTTTCGGGTTTGGAAATGCAATACTAAGCGAGGTCGACCATGAAGAAGTAATGGATGTCGATTACAAGCCTATTTTTCATGGACCATGTGAATTTCCGGACAATTAGAGAGAGTCGACAGATTTAGAAAATCCGTGTGCTAATACCCACCGAAAGTGCACAAAATCACAAATATGAGTTTCTGAGTTTAGAAATACAATACTAAGTAAGGTCGGCCACGAATAAGTAATGGATGTCGATCATAAGCCTATTTTTCATGGACTGAGTGAATTTTAGGCCAATTAGAGATAGTCGATACGATTCTAGAAAATTCATGTGCTAATACCCACCGGAAGTGCAAAAAATCACGAATTTGAGCTTTTGGTTTAGAAATGCAATACTAAGCGACGTCGGCCATGAAGAAGTAATGGATGTCGATCACAAGCATATTTGTCATGGCTCTGGTGAATTTCAGGCCAATTAGAGAAAAATGACAGAATTTTAGAAAATCTGTGCGCTAATATCCATTGAAAGTGCAAAAAATCATGAATTTGTGTTTATGGGCTTAAAATGCAATAATAAGTGACGTCGGCCATGAAGAAGTAATGGGAGTTGATTACTTGCCTTTTTGTGATGCACTAGGTACAGTTCAGGACAAATAGAGATAATCGATAGGATTTAGAAAATATGTGTGCTAATACCCGCCGAAAGTGCAAAAAATCACAAATTGGAGTTTCTAGGCTTAGAAATGCAATAATAAGTGACGTCGGCCATGAGGAAGTAATGGGTGTCTGTCACAAGCCTATTTTTCATGGACCGGATGAATTTCATGCCAATTAGAGAGAGTCGACAGGATTCTAGAAAATCCGTGTGCTAATACCCACCGAAAGTGCAAAACATCACGAATTTGAGTTTCGGGTATGCATTACTAGCGAGGTCGCCAAAAGATGCAAACAAGCCTATTTTTCATCACGAATTTGAGAATTTTAGAATATTCGGGCTAATATCCACCGAAAGTACAAAAAATGCAGTTTCGGGTTTGGAAATGCAATAAGCGAGGTCGACCATGAAGAAGTAATGGATGTCGATTACAAGACTATTTTTCATGGACCATGTGAATTTCCGGACAATTAGAGAGAGTCGACAGGATTTAGAAAATCCGTGTGCTAATACCCACCGAAAGTGCACAAAATCACAAATATGAGTTTCTGAGTTTAGAAATACAATACTAAGTAAGGTCGGCCGCGAATAAGTAATGGATGTCGATCATAAGCCTATTTTTCATGGACCGAGTGAATTTTAGGCCAATTAGAGATAGTCGATACGATTCTAGAAAATTCATGTGCTAATACCCACGGAAGTGCAAAAAATCACGAATTTGAGTTTTTGGGTTTAGAAATGCAATACTAAGCGACGTCGGCCATGAAGAAGTAATGGATGTCGATCACAAGCATATTTGTCATGGCTCTGGTGAATTTCAGGCCAATTAGAGAAAAATGATAGAATTTTAGAAAATCTGTGAGCTAATATCCATTGAAAGTGCAAAAAATCATGAATTTGTGTTTCTGGGCTTAAAATGCAATAATAAGTGACGTCGGCCATGAAGAAGTAATGGGAGTTGATTACTTGCCTTTTTGTGATGCACTAGGTACAGTTCAGGACAAATAGAGATAATCGATAGGATTTAGAAAATATGTGTGCTAATACCCGCCGAAAGTGCAAAAAATCACAAATTGGAGTTTCTAGGCTTAGAAATGCAATAATAAGTGACGTCGGCCATGAGGAAGTAATGGGTGTCTGTCACAAGCCTATTTTTCATGGACCGGATGAATTTCATGCCAATTAGAGACAGTCGACAGGATTCTAGAAAATCTGTGTGCTAATACCCACCGAAAGTGCAAAACATCACGAATTTGAGTTTCTCGGTATAGAAATGCATTACTAAGCGAGGTGCCATGAAGAAGTAATGGATGTCCATCACAAGCCTATTTTTCATGGCTCTGGTGCATTTCAGGCCAATTGGAGACAAATGATAGAATTTTAGAATATCTGTGCGCTAATATCCACCAAAAGTACAAAAAATCACGAATTTGAGTTTCTGGGTTTGGAAATGCAATACTAAGCGAGGTCGACCATGAAGAAGTAATGGATGTCGATTACAAGCCTATTTTTCATGGACCAGGTGAATTTCCGGCCAATTAGAGAGAGTCGACAGGATTTAGAAAATCCGTGTGCTAATACCCATCGAAAGTGCACAAAATCACAAATATGAGTTTCTGAGTTTAGAAATACAATACTAAGTAAGGTCGGCCACGAATAAGTAATGGATGTCGATCGTAAGCCTATTTTTCATGGACCGAGTGAATTTCAGGCCAATTAGAGATAGTCGATACGATTCTAGAAAATTCATGTGCTAATACCCACCGGAAGTGCAAAAAATCACGAATTTGAGCTTTTGGGTTTAGAAATGCAATACTAAGCGACGTCGGCCATGAAGAAGTAATGGATGTCGATCACAAGCATATTTGTCATGGCTCAGGTGAATTTAGGCCAATTAGAGAAAAATGATAGAATTTTAGAAAATCTGTGCGCTAATATCCATTGAAAGTGCAAAAAATCATGAATTTGTGTTTCTGGGCTTAAAATGCAATAATAAGTGACGTCGGCCATGAAGAAGTAATGGGAGTTGATTACTTGCCTTTTTGTGATGCACTAGGTACAGTTCAGGACAAATAGAGATAATCGATAGGATTTAGAAAATATGTGTGCTAATACCCGCCGAAAGTGCAAAAAATCACAAATTGGAGTTTCTAGGCTTAGAAATGCAATAATAAGTGACGTCGGCCATGAGGAAGTAATGGGTGTCTGTCACAAGCCTATTTTTCATGGACCGGATGAATTTCATGCCAATTAGAGACAATCGATAGGATTCTAGAAAATCGTGTGCTAATACCACCGAAAGTGCAAAACATCACGAATTTGAGTTTCTGGGTATAGAAATGCATTACTAAGCGAGGTCGGCCATGAAGAAGTAATGGATGTCCATCACAAACCTATTTTTCATGGCTCTGGTGCATTTCTGGCCAATTGGAGACAAATGATAGAATTTTAGAATATCTGTGCGCTAATATCCACCGAAAGTACAAAAAATCACGAATTTGAGTTTCTGGGTTTGGAAATGCAATACTAAGCGAGGTCGACCATGAAGAAGTAATGGATGTCGATTACAAGCCTATTTTTCATGGACCATGTGAATTTCCGGCCAATTAGAGAGAGTCGACAGATTTAGAAAATCCGTGTGCTAATACCCACCGAAAGTGCACAAAATCACAAATATGAGTTTCTGAGTTTAGAAATACAATACTAAGTAAGGTCGGCCACGAATAAGTAATGGATGTCGATCATAAGCCTATTTTTCATGGACCGAGTGAATTTCAGGCCAATTAGAGATAGTCGATACGATTCTAGAAAATTCATGTGCTAATACCCACCGGAAGTGCAAAAAATCACGAATTTGAGCTTTTGGGTTTAGAAATGCAATACTAAGCGACGTCGGCCATGAAGAAGTAATGGATGTCGATCACAAGCATATTTGTCATGGCTCAGGTGAATTTTAGGCCAATTAGAGAAAAATGATAGAATTTTAGAAAATCTGTGCGCTAATATCCATTGAAAGTGCAAAAAATCATGAATTTGTGTTTCTGGGCTTAAAATGCAATAATAAGTGACGTCGGCCATGAAGAAGTAATGGGAGTTGATTACTTGCCTTTTTGTGATGCACTAGGTACGAGTTCGGGACAAATAGAGATAATCGATAGGATTTAGAAAATATGTGTGCTAATACCCGCCGAAAGTGCAAAAAATCACAAATTGGAGTTTCTAGGCTTAGAAATGCAATAATAAGTGACGTCGGCCATGAGGAAGTAATGGGTGTCTGTCACAAGCCTATTTTTCATGGACCGGATGAATTTCATGCCAATTAGAGACAGTCGACAGGATTCTAGAAAATCCGTGTGCTAATACCCACCGAAAGTGCAAAACATCACGAATTTGAGTTTTCGGGTATAGAAATGCATTACTAAGCGAGGTCGGCCATGAAGAAGTAATGGATGTCCATCACAAGCCTATTTTTCATGGCTCTGGTGCATTTCTGGCCAATTGGAGACAAATGATAGAATTTTAGAATATTTGTGCGCTAATATCCACCGAAAGTACAAAAAATCACGAATTTGAGTTTCTGGGTTTGGAAATGCAATACTAAGCGAGGTCGACCATGAAGAAGTAATGGATGTCGATTACAAGCCTATTTTTCATGGACCATGTGAATTTTCGGCCAATTAGAGAGAGTCGACAGGATTTAGAAAATCCGTGTGCTAATACCCACCGAAAGTGCACAAAATCACAAATATGAGTTTCTGAGTTTAGAAATACAATACTAAGTAAGGTCGGCCACGAATAAGTAATGGATGTCGATCATAAGCCTATTTTTCATGGACCGAGTGAATTTAGGCCAATTAGAGATAGTCGATACGATTCTAGAAAATTCATGTGCTAATACCCACCCGGAAGTGCAAAAAATCACGAATTTGAGCTTTTGGGTTTAGAAATGCAATACTAAGCGACGTCGGCCATGAAGAAGTAATGGATGTCGATCACAAGCATATTTGTCATGGCTCGGTGAATTTAGGCCAATTAGAGAAAAATGATAGAATTTTAGAAAATCGTGCGCTAATATCCATTGAAAGTGCAAAAAATCATGAATTTGTGTTTCGGGCTTAAAATGCAATAATAAGTGACGTCGGCCATGAAGAAGTAATGGGAGTTGATTACTTGCCTTTTTGTGATGCACTAGGTACATTCGGGACAAATAGAGATAATCGATAGGATTTAGAAAATATGTGTGCTAATACCCGCCGAAAGTGCAAAAAATCACAAATTGGAGTTTCTAGGCTTAGAAATGCAATAATAAGTGACGTCGGCCATGAGGAAGTAATGGGTGTCTGTCACAAGCCTATTTTTCATGGACCGGATGAATTTCATGCCAATTAGAGACAGTCGACAGATTCTAGAAAATCCGTGTGCTAATACCCGAAAGTGCAAAACATCACGAATTTGAGTTTCGGGTATAGAAATGCATTACTAAGCGAGGTCGGCCATGAAGAAGTAATGGATGTCCATCACAAGCCTATTTTTCATGGCTCGGTGCATTTCGGGCCAATTGGAGACAAATGATAGAATTTTAGAATATGTGCGCTAAATCCACCGAAAGTACAAAAAATCACGAATTTGAGTTTCGGGTTTGGAAATGCAATACTAAGCGAGGTCGACCATGAAGAAGTAATGGATGTCGATTACAAGCCTATTTTTCATGGACCAGGTGAATTTCCGGCCAATTAGAGAGAGTCGACGATTTAGAAAATCCGTGTGCTAATACCCACCGAAAGTGCACAAAATCACAAATATGAGTTTCGAGTTTAGAAATACAATACTAAGTAAGGTCGGCCACGAATAAGTAATGGATGTCGATCATAAGCCTATTTTTCATGGACCGAGTGAATTTTAGGCCAATTAGAGATAGTCGATACGATTCTAGAAAATTCATGTGCTAATACCCACCGGAAGTGCAAAAAATCACGAATTTGAGCTTTTGGGTTTAGAAATGCAATACTAAGCGACGTCGGCCATGAAGAAGTAATGGATGTCGATCACAAGCATATTTGTCATGGCTCGGTGAATTTTAGGCCAATTAGAGAAAAATGATAGAATTTTAAAAATCGTGAGCTAATATCCATTGAAAGTGCAAAAAATCATGAATTTGTGTTTCTGGGCTTAAAATGCAATAATAAGTGACGTCGGCCATGAAGAAGTAATGGGAGTTGATTACTTGCCTTTTTGTGATGCACTAGGTACAGTTCAGGACAAATAGAGATAATCGATAGGATTTAGAAAATATGTGTGCTAATACCCGCCGAAAGTGCAAAAAATCACAAATTGGAGTTTCTAGGCTTAGAAATGCAATAATAAGTGACGTCGGCCATGAGGAAGTAATGGGTGTCTGTCACAAGCCTATTTTTCATGGACCGGATGAATTTCATGCCAATTAGAGACAGTCGACAGGATTCTAGAAAATCCGTGTGCTAATACCCACCGAAAGTGCAAAACATCACGAATTTGAGTTTCTGGGTATAGAAATGCATTACTAAGCGAGGTCGGCCATGAAGAAGTAATGGATGTCCATCACAAGCCTATTTTTCATGGCTCGGTGCATTTCAGGCCAATTGGAGACAAATGATAGAATTTTAGAATATCTGTGCGCTAATATCCACCAAAAGTACAAAAAATCACGAATTTGAGTTTCTGGGTTTGGAAATGCAATACTAAGCGAGGTCGACCATGAAGAAGTAATGGATGTCGATTACAAGCCTATTTTTCATGGACCAGGTGAATTTCCGGCCAATTAGAGAGAGTCGACAGAATTTAGAAAATCCGTGTGCTAATACCCATCGAAAGTGCACAAAATCACAAATATGAGTTTTCGAGTTTAGAAATACAATACTAAGTAAGGTCGGCCACGAATAAGTAATGGATGTCGATCATAAGCCTATTTTTCATGGACCGAGTGAATTTAGGCCAATTAGAGATAGTCGATACGATTCTAGAAAATTCATGTGCTAATACCCACCGGAAGTGCAAAAAATCACGAATTTGAGCTTTTGGGTTTAGAAATGCAATACTAAGCGACGTCGGCCATGAAGAAGTAATGGATGTCGATCACAAGAATATTTGTCATGGCTCAGGTGAATTTTAGGCCAATTAGAGAAAAATGATAGAATTTTAGAAAATCTGTGCGCTAATATCCATTGAAAGTGCAAAAAATCATGAATTTGTGTTTCTGGGCTTAAAATGCAATAATAAGTGACATCGGCCATGAAGAAGTAATGGGAGTTGATTACTTGCCTTTTTGTGATGCACTAGGTACGATTCGGGACAAATAGAGATAATCGATAGGATTTAGAAAATATGTGTGCTAATACCCGCCGAAAGTGCAAAAAATCACAAATTGGAGTTTCTAGGCTTAGAAATGCAATAATAAGTGACGTCGGCCATGAGGAAGTAATGGGTGTCTGTCACAAGCCTATTTTTCATGGACCGGATGAATTTCATGCCAATTAGAGACAGTCGACAGGATTCTAGAAAATCTGTGTGCTAATACCCACCGAAAGTGCAAAACATCACGAATTTGAGTTTCTGGGTATAGAAATGCATTACTAAGCGAGGTCGGCCATGAAGAAGTAATGGATGTCCATCACAAGCCTATTTTTCATGGCTCTGGTGCATTTCAGGCCAATTGGAGACAAATGATAGAATTTTAGAATATCTGTGCGCTAATATCCACCGAAAGTACAAAAAATCACGAATTTGAGTTTCTGGGTTTGGAAATGCAATACTAAGCGAGGTCGACCATGAAGAAGTAATGGATGTCGATTACAAGCCTATTTTTCATGGACCAGGTGAATTTCCGGCCAATTAGAGAGAAAGTCGACAGGATTTAGAAAATCCGTGTGCTAATACCCACCGAAAGTGCACAAAATCACAAATATGAGTTTCTGAGTTTAGAAATACAATACTAAGTAAGGTCGGCCACGAATAAGTAATGGATGTCGATCATAAGCCTATTTTTCATGGACCGAGTGAATTTTAGGCCAATTAGAGATAGTCGATACGATTCTAGAAAATTCATGTGCTAATACCCACCGGAAGTGCAAAAAATCACGAATTTGAGCTTTTGGGTTTAGAAATGCAATACTAAGCGACGTCGGCCATGAAGAAGTAATGGATGTCGATCACAAGCATATTTGTCATGGCTCGGTGAATTTAGGCCAATTAGAGAAAAATGATAGAATTTTAGAAAATCGTGCGCTAATATCCATTGAAAGTGCAAAAAATCATGAATTTGTGTTTCTGGGCTTAAAATGCAATAATAAGTGACGTCGGCCATGAAGAAGTAATGGGAGTTGATTACTTGCCTTTTTGTGATGCACTAGGTACAGTTCAGGACAAATAGAGATAATCGATAGGATTTAGAAAATATGTGTGCTAATACCCGCCGAAAGTGCAAAAAATCACAAATTGGAGTTTCTAGGCTTAGAAATGCAATAATAAGTGACGTCGGCCATGAGGAAGTAATGGGTGTCTGTCACAAGCCTATTTTTCATGGACCGGATGAATTTCATGCCAATTAGAGACGATCGACGAGGATTCTAGAAAATCTGTGTGCTAATACCCACCGAAAGTGCAAAACATCACGAATTTGAGTTTCTGGGTATAGAAATGCATTACTAAGCGAGGTCGGCCATGAAGAAGTAATGGATGTCCATCACAAGCCTATTTTTCATGGCTCTGGTGCATTTCAGGCCAATTGGAGACAAATGATAGAATTTTAGAATATCTGTGCGCTAATATCCACCGAAAGTACAAAAAATCACGAATTTGAGTTTCTGGGTTTGGAAATGCAATACTAAGCGAGGTCGACCATGAAGAAGTAATGGATGTCGATTACAAGCCTATTTTTCATGGACCAGGTGAATTTCCGGCCAATTAGAGAGAGTCGACAGGATTTAGAAAATCCGTGTGCTAATACCCACCGAAAGTGCACAAAATCACAAATATGAGTTTCTGAGTTTAGAAATACAATACTAAGTAAGGTCGGCCACGAATAAGTAATGGATGTCGATCATAAGCCTATTTTTCATGGACCGAGTGAATTTTAGGCCAATTAGAGATAGTCGATACGATTCTAGAAAATTCATGTGCTAATACCCACCGGAAGTGCAAAAAATCACGAATTTGAGCTTTTGGGTTTAGAAATGCAATACTAAGCGACGTCGGCCATGAAGAAGTAATGGATGTCGATCACAAGCATATTTGTCATGGCTCTGGTGAATTTTAGGCCAATTAGAGAAAAATGATAGAATTTTAGAAAATACGTGCGCTAATATCCATTGAAAGTGCAAAAAATCATGAATTTGTGTTTTTGGGCTTAAAATGCAATAATAAGTGACGTCGGCCATGAAGAAATAATGGTAGTTGATTACTTGCCTTTTTGTGATGCACTAGGTACATTTCGGGACAAATAGAGATAATCGATAGGATTTAGAAAATATGTGTGCTAATACCCGCCGAAAGTGCAAAAAATCACAAATTGGAGTTTCTAGGCTTAGAAATGCAATAATAAGTGACGTCGGCCATGAGGAAGTAATGGGTGTCTGTCACAAGCCTATTTTTCATGGACCGGATGAATTTCATGCCAATTAGAGAGAGTCGACAGGATTCTAGAAAATCTGTGTGCTAATACCCGCCAAAAGTGCAAAACATCACGAATTTGAGTTTCGGGTATAGAAATGCATTACTAAGCGAGGTCGGCCATGAAGAATAATACATAAGCGAGGTCGGCCATGAAGAAGTAATGGATGTCGATTACAAGACTATTTTTTCATGGACCATGTGAATTTCCATGAAGAAGTAATGGACAATTAGCCTATTTTTCATGGAGAGTCGAACAATTAGAGAGAGTCGACAAGATTTAGAAAATCCGTGTGCTAATACCCACCGAAAGTGCACAAAATCACAAATATGAGTTTCGAGTTTAGAAATACAATACTAAGTAAGGTCGGCCACGAATAAGTAATGGATGTCGATCATAAGCCTATTTTTCATGGACCGAGTGAATTTTAGGCCAATTAGAGATAGTCGATACGATTCTAGAAAATTCATGTGCTAATACCCACCGGAAGTGCAAAAAATCACGAATTTGAGTTTTTGGTTTAGAAATGCAATACTAAGCGACGTCGGCCATGAAGAAGTAATGGATGTCGATCACAAGCATATTTGTCATGGCTCGGTGAATTTTAGGCCAATTAGAGAAAAATGATAGAATTTTAGAAAATCGTGCGCTAATATCCATTGAAAGTGCAAAAAATCATGAATTTGTGTTTTATGGGCTTAAAATGCAATAATAAGTGACGTCGGCCATGAAGAAGTAATGGGAGTTGATTACTTGCCTTTTTGTGATGCACTAGGTACAGATTTCGGGACAAATAGAGATAATCGATAGGATTTAGAAAATATGTGTGCTAATACCCGCCGAAAGTGCAAAAAATCACAAATTGGAGTTTCTAGGCTTAGAAATGCAATAATAAGTGACGTCGGCCATGAGGAAGTAATGGGTGTCTGTCACAAGCCTATTTTTCATGGACCGGATGAATTTCATGCCAATTAGAGATCGATAGGATTCTAGTCGTGTAGATTCTAGAAAATCACGTGTGCTAATACCCGCCAAAAGTGCAAAACATCACGAATTTGAGTTTCGGGTATAGAAATGCATTACTAAGCGAGGTCGGCCATGAAGAAGTAATGGATGTCGATTACAAGACTATTTTTCATGGACCTATGTGAATTTCCGGACAATTAGAGAGAGTCGACAGGATTTAGAAAATCCGTGTGCTAATACCCACCGAAAGTGCACAAAATCACAAATATGAGTTTCTGAGTTTAGAAATACAATACTAAGTAAGGTCGGCCACGAATAAGTAATGGATGTCGATCATAAGCCTATTTTTCATGGACCGAGTGAATTTCAGGCCAATTAGAGATAGTCGATACGATTCTAGAAAATTCATGTGCTAATACCCACCGGAAGTGCAAAAAATCACGAATTTGAGCTTTTGGGTTTAGAAATGCAATACTAAGCGACGTCGGCCATGAAGAAGTAATGGATGTCGATCACAAGCATATTTGTCATGGCTCTGGTGAATTTCAGGCCAATTAGAGAAAAATGATAGAATTTTAGAAAATTTGTGAGCTAATATCCATTGAAAGTGCAAAAAATCATGAATTTGTGTTTCTGGGCTTAAAATGCAATAATAAGTGACGTCGGCCATGAAGAAGTAATGGGAGTTGATTACTTGACTTTTTGTGATGCACTAGGTACAGTTCAGGACAAATAGAGATAATCGATAGGATTTAGAAAATATGTGTGCTAATACCCGCCGAAAGTGCAAAAAATCACAAATTGGAGTTTCTAGGCTTAGAAATGCAATAATAAGTGACGTCGGCCATGAGGAAGGAAGTAATGGGTGTCGTCACAAGCCTATTTTTCATGGACCGGATGAATTTCATGCCAATTAGAGACAGTCGACAGGATTCTAGAAAATCCGTGTGCTAATACCCACCGAAAGTGCAAAACATCACGAATTTGAGTTTCTCGGTATAGAAATGCATTACTAAGCGAGGTCGGCCATGAAGAAGTAATGGATGTCCATCACAAGCCTATTTTTCATGGCTCGGTGCATTTCGGGCCAATTGGAGACAAATGATAGAATTTTAGAATATCGTGAGCTAATATCCACCAAAAGTACAAAAAATCACGAATTTGAGTTTTTGGGTTTGGAAATGCAATACTAAGCGAGGTCGACCATGAAAAAGTAATGGATCTCGATCACAAGCCTATTTTTCATGGACCAGGTAAATTTCCGGCCAATTAGAGAGAGTCGACAGATTTAGAAAATCCGTGTGCTAATACCCACCGAAAGTGCACAAAATCACAAATATGAGTTTCTGAGTTTAGAAATACAATACTAAGTAAGGTCGGCCACGAATAAGTAATGGATGTCGATCATAAGCCTATTTTTCATGGACCGAGTGAATTTTAGGCCAATTAGAGATAGTCGATACGATTCTAGAAAATTCATGTGCTAATACCCACCGGAAGTGCAAAAAATCACGAATTTGAGCTTTTGGGTTTAGAAATGCAATACTAAGCGACGTCGGCCATGAAGAAGTAATGGATGTCGATCACAAGCATATTTGTCATGGCTCTGGTGAATTTTAGGCCAATTAGAGAAAAATGATAGAATTTTAGAAAATCTGTGCGCTAATATCCATTGAAAGTGCAAAAAATCATGAATTTGTGTTTCTGGGCTTAAAATGCAATAATAAGTGACGTCGGCCATGAAGAAGTAATGGGAGTTGATTACTTGCCTTTTTGTGATGCACTAGGTACAGTTCAGGACAAATAGAGATAATCGATAGGATTTAGAAAATATGTGTGCTAATACCCGCCGAAAGTGCAAAAAATCACAAATTGGAGTTTCTAGGCTTAGAAATGCAATAATAAGTGACGTCGGCCATGAGGAAGTAATGGGTGTCTGTCACAAGCCTATTTTTCATGGACCGGATGAATTTCATGCCAATTAGAGACAGTCGACAGGATTCTAGAAAATCCGTGTGCTAATACCCACCGAAAGTGCAAAACATCACGAATTTGAGTTTCTGGGTATAGAAATGCATTACTAAGCGAGGTCGGCCATGAAGAAGTAATGGATGTCCATCACAAGCCTATTTTTCATGGCTCTGGTGCATTTCAGGCCAATTGGAGACAAATGATAGAATTTTAGAATATTTGTGCGCTAATATCCACCGAAAGTACAAAAAATCACGAATTTGAGTTTCTGGGTTTGGAAATGCAATACTAAGCGAGGTCGACCATGAAGAAGTAATGGATGTCGATTACAAGCCTATTTTTCATGGACCAGGTGAATTTCCGACCAATTAGAGAGAGTCGACAGAATTTAGAAAATCCGTGTGCTAATACCCATCGAAAGTGCACAAAATCACAAATATGAGTTTCTGAGTTTAGAAATACAATACTAAGTAAGGTCGGCCACGAATAAGTAATGGATGTCGATCGTAAGCCTATTTTTCATGGACTGAGTGAATTTCAGGCCAATTAGAGATAGTCGATACGATTCTAGAAAATTCATGTGCTAATACCCACCGGAAGTGCAAAAAATCACGAATTTGAGCTTTTGGGTTTAGAAATGCAATACTAAGCGACGTCGGCCATGAAGAAGTAATGGATGTCGATCACAAGAATATTTGTCATGGCTCAGGTGAATTTTAGGCCAATTAGAGAAAAATGATAGAATTTTAGAAAATCTGTGCGCTAATATCCATTGAAAGTGCAAAAAATCATGAATTTGTGTTTCTGGGCTTAAAATGCAATAATAAGTGACATCGGCCATGAAGAAGTAATGGGAGTTGATTACTTGCCTTTTTGTGATGCACTAGGTACAGTTCAGGACAAATAGAGATAATCGATAGGATTTAGAAAATATGTGTGCTAATACCCGCCGAAAGTGCAAAAAATCACAAATTGGAGTTTCTAGGCTTAGAAATGCAATAATAAGTGACGTCGGCCATGAGGAAGTAATGGGTGTCTGTCACAAGCCTATTTTTCATGGACCGGATGAATTTCATGCCAATTAGAGACAGTCGATAGGATTCTAGAAAATCGTGTGCTAATACCCACCGAAAGTGCAAAACATCACGAATTTGAGTTTTCGGGTATAGAAATGCATTACTAAGCGAGGTCGGCCATGAAGAAGTAATGGATGTCCATCACAAGCCTATTTTTCATGGCTCTGGTGCATTTCAGGCCAATTGGAGACAAATGATAGAATTTTAGAATATCTGTGCGCTAATATCCACCGAAAGTACAAAAAATCACGAATTTGAGTTTCTGGGTTTGGAAATGCAATACTAAGCGAGGTCGACCATGAAGAAGTAATGGATGTCGATTACAAGACTATTTTTCATGGACCATGTGAATTTCCGGCCAATTAGAGAGAGTCGACAGATTTAGAAAATCCGTGTGCTAATACCCACCGAAAGTGCACAAAATCACAAATATGAGTTTTCGAGTTTAGAAATACAATACTAAGTAAGGTCGGCCACGAATAAGTAATGGATGTCGATCATAAGCCTATTTTTCATGGACCGAGTGAATTTAGGCCAATTAGAGATAGTCGATACGATTCTAGAAAATTCATGTGCTAATACCCACGGAAGTGCAAAAAATCACGAATTTGAGCTTTTGGGTTTAGAAATGCAATACTAAGCGACGTCGGCCATGAAGAAGTAATGGATGTCGATCACAAGCATATTTGTCATGGCTCGGTGAATTTAGGCCAATTAGAGAAAAATGATAGAATTTTAGAAAAATCGTGCGCTAATATCCATTGAAAGTGCAAAAAATCATGAATTTGTGTTTCGGGCTTAAAATGCAATAATAAGTGACGTCGGCCATGAAGAAGTAATGGGAGTTGATTACTTGCCTTTTTGTGATGCACTAGGTACATTTCGGGACAAATAGAGATAATCGATAGGATTTAGAAAATATGTGTGCTAATACCCGCCGAAAGTGCAAAAAATCACAAATTGGAGTTTCTAGGCTTAGAAATGCAATAATAAGTGACGTCGGCCATGAGGAAGTAATGGGTGTCTGTCACAAGCCTATTTTTCATGGACCGGATGAATTTCATGCCAATTAGAGACGAGTCGACAGGATTCTAGAAATCCGTGTGCTAATACCCACCGAAAGTGCAAAACATCACGAATTTGAGTTTTCGGGTATAGAAATGCATTACTAAGCGAGGTCGGCCATGAAGAAGTAATGGATGTCCATCACAAGCCTATTTTTCATGGCTCGGTGCATTTCGGGCCAATTGGAGACAAATGATAGAATTTTAGAATATCTCGTGCGCTAATATCCACGAAAGTACAAAAAATCACGAATTTGAGTTTCGGGTTTGGAAATGCAATACTAAGCGAGGTCGACCATGAAGAAGTAATGGATGTCGATTTCAAGACTATTTTTCATGGACCATGTGAATTTCCGGCCAATTAGAGAGAGTCGACAGATTTAGAAAATCCGTGTGCTAATACCCACCGAAAGTGCACAAAATCACAAATATGAGTTTCGAGTTTAGAAATACAATACTAAGTAAGGTCGGCCACGAATAAGTAATGGATGTCGATCATAAGCCTATTTTTCATGGACCGAGTGAATTTAGGCCAATTAGAGATAGTCGATACGATTCTAGAAAATTCATGTGCTAATACCCACCGGAAGTGCAAAAAATCACGAATTTGAGCTTTTGGGTTTAGAAATGCAATACTAAGCGACGTCGGCCATGAAGAAGTAATGGATGTCGATCACAAGCATATTTGTCATGGCTCGGTGAATTTTAGGCCAATTAGAGAAAAATGATAGAATTTTAGAAAATACGTGAGCTAATATCCATTGAAAGTGCAAAAAATCATGAATTTGTGTTTACGGGCTTAAAATGCAATAATAAGTGACGTCGGCCATGAAGAAGTAATGGGAGTTGATTACTTGCCTTTTTGTGATGCACTAGGTACAGTTCGGGACAAATAGAGATAATCGATAGGATTTAGAAAATATGTGTGCTAATACCCGCCGAAAGTGCAAAAAATCACAAATTGGAGTTTCTAGGCTTAGAAATGCAATAATAAGTGACGTCGGCCATGAGGAAGTAATGGGTGTCTGTCACAAGCCTATTTTTCATGGACCGGATGAATTTCATGCCAATTAGAGACAGTCGATAGGATTCTAGAAAATTTGTGTGCTAATACCCACCAAAAGTGCAAAACATCACGAATTTGAGTTTCTGGGTATAGAAATGCATTACTAAGCGAGGTCGGCCATGAAGAAGTAATGGATGTCGATTACAAGACTATTTTTTCATGGACCATGTGAATTTCGGGTTTGGACAATTAGAGAGAGTCGACAAGGATTTTTTAGAAAATCCGTGTGCTAATATCCCTAATACCACCGAAAGTGCACAAAATCACAAATATGAGTTTCGAGTTTAGAAATACAATACTAAGTAAGGTCGGCCACGAATAAGTAATGGATGTCGATCATAAGCCTATTTTTCATGGACCGAGTGAATTTTAGGCCAATTAGAGATAGTCGATACGATTCTAGAAAATTCATGTGCTAATACCCCGGAAGTGCAAAAAATCACGAATTTGAGCTTTTGGGTTTAGAAATGCAATACTAAGCGACGTCGGCCATGAAGAAGTAATGGATGTCGATCACAAGCATATTTGTCATGGCTCGGTGAATTTAGGCCAATTAGAGAAAAATGATAGAATTTTAGAAAATCTGTGAGCTAATATCCATTGAAAGTGCAAAAAATCATGAATTTGTGTTTCTGGGCTTAAAATGCAATAATAAGTGACGTCGGCCATGAAGAAGTAATGGGAGTTGATTACTTGCCTTTTTGTGATGCACTAGGTACAGTTCAGGACAAATAGAGATAATCGATAGGATTTAGAAAATATGTGTGCTAATACCCGCCGAAAGTGCAAAAAATCACAAATTGGAGTTTCTAGGCTTAGAAATGCAATAATAAGTGACGTCGGCCATGAGGAAGTAATGGGTGTCTATCACAAGCCTATCTTTCATGGACCGGATGAATTTCATGCCAATTAGAGACAGTCGATAGGATTCTAGAAAATTCGTGTGCTAATACCCACCGAAAGTGCAAAACATCACGAATTTGAGTTTCTCGGTATAGAAATGCATTACTAAGCGAGGTCGGCCATGAAGAAGTAATGGATGTCCATCACAAGCCTATTTTTCATGGCTCTGGTGCATTTCAGGCCAATTGGAGACAAATGATAGAATTTTAGAATATCTGTGAGCTAATATCCACCAAAAGTACAAAAAATCACGAATTTGAGTTTCTGGGTTTGGAAATGCAATACTAAGCGAGGTCGACCATGAAAAAGTAATGGATCTCGATCACAAGCCTATTTTTCATGGACCAGGTAAATTTCCGGCCAATTAGAGAGAGTCGACAGGATTTAGAAAATCCGTGTGCTAATACCCACCGAAAGTGCACAAAATCACAAATATGAGTTTCTGAGTTTAGAAATACAATACTAAGTAAGGTCGGCCACGAATAAGTAATGGATGTCGATCATAAGCCTATTTTTCATGGACCGAGTGAATTTCAGGCCAATTAGAGATAGTCGATACGATTCTAGAAAATTCATGTGCTAATACCCACCGGAAGTGCAAAAAATCACGAATTTGAGCTTTTGGGTTTAGAAATGCAATACTAAGCGACGTCGGCCATGAAGAAGTAATGGATGTCGATCACAAGCATATTTGTCATGGCTCGGTGAATTTTAGGCCAATTAGAGAAAAATGATAGAATTTTAGAAAATCGTGCGCTAATATCCATTGAAAGTGCAAAAAATCATGAATTTGTGTTTCGGGCTTAAAATGCAATAATAAGTGACGTCGGCCATGAAGAAGTAATGGGAGTTGATTACTTGCCTTTTTGTGATGCACTAGGTACATTTCGGGACAAATAGAGATAATCGATAGGATTTAGAAAATATGTGTGCTAATACCCGCCGAAAGTGCAAAAAATCACAAATTGGAGTTTCTAGGCTTAGAAATGCAATAATAAGTGACGTCGGCCATGAGGAAGTAATGGGTGTCTGTCACAAGCCTATTTTTCATGGACCGGATGAATTTCATGCCAATTAGAGACGTCGATAGGATTCTAGAAAATCGTGTGCTAATACCCACCGAAAGTGCAAAACATCACGAATTTGAGTTTCGGGTATAGAAATGCATTACTAAGCGAGGTCGGCCATGAAGAAGTAATGGATGTCCATCACAAGCCTATTTTTCATGGCTCTGGTGCATTTCGTGCCAATTGGAGACAAATGATAGAATTTTAGAATATCGTGCGCTAATATCCACCGAAAGTACAAAAAATCACGAATTTGAGTTTCTGGGTTTGGAAATGCAATACTAAGCGAGGTCGACCATGAAGAAGTAATGGATGTCGATCACAAGCGTATTTTTCATGGACCATGTGAATTTCCGGCCAATTAGAGAGAGTCGACGGGATTTAGAAAATCCGTGTGCTAATACCCACCGAAAGTGCACAAAATCACAAATATGAGTTTCGAGTTTAGAAATACAATACTAAGTAAGGTCGGCCACGAATAAGTAATGGATGTCGATCATAAGCCTATTTTTCATGGACCGAGTGAATTTCAGGCCAATTAGAGATAGTCGATACGATTCTAGAAAATTCATGTGCTAATACCCACCGGAAGTGCAAAAAATCACGAATTTGAGCTTTTGGGTTTAGAAATGCAATACTAAGCGACGTCGGCCATGAAGAAGTAATGGATGTCGATCACAAGCATATTTGTCATGGCTCGGTGAATTTAGGCCAATTAGAGAAAAATGATAGAATTTTAGAAAATCTGTGAGCTAATATCCATTGAAAGTGCAAAAAATCATGAATTTGTGTTTCTGGGCTTAAAATGCAATAATAAGTGACGTCGGCCATGAAGAAGTAATGGGAGTTGATTACTTGCCTTTTTGTGATGCACTAGGTACAGTTCAGGACAAATAGAGATAATCGATAGGATTTAGAAAATATGTGTGCTAATACCCGCCGAAAGTGCAAAAAATCACAAATTGGAGTTTCTAGGCTTAGAAATGCAATAATAAGTGACGTCGGCCATGAGGAAGTAATGGGTGTCATCACAAGCCTATTTTTCATGGACCGGATGAATTTCATGCCAATTAGAGACAATCGACGAGGATTCTAGAAAATCCGTGTGCTAATACCCGCCAAAAGTGCAAAACATCACGAATTTGAGTTTCGGGTATAGAAATGCATTACTAAGCGAGGTCGGCTCGTGCATTTCGGGCCATGAAGAAGTAATGGATGTCGATTACAAGACTATTTTTCATGGACCATGTGAATTTCCGGACAATTAGAGAGAGTCGACGACAGATTTAGAAAATCCGTGTGCTAATACCCACCGAAAGTGCACAAAATCACAAATATGAGTTTCGAGTTTAGAAATACAATACTAAGTAAGGTCGGCCGCGAATAAGTAATGGATGTCGATCATAAGCCTATTTTTCATGGACCGAGTGAATTTTAGGCCAATTAGAGATAGTCGATACGATTCTAGAAAATTCATGTGCTAATACCCACGGAAGTGCAAAAAATCACGAATTTGAGTTTTTGGTTTTAGAAATGCAATACTAAGCGACGTCGGCCATGAAGAAGTAATGGATGTCGATCACAAGCATATTTGTCATGGCTCGGTGAATTTAGGCCAATTAGAGAAAAATGATAGAATTTTAGAAAATCGTGCGCTAATATCCATTGAAAGTGCAAAAATCATGAATTTGTGTTTCTAGGCTTAAAATGCAATAATAAGTGACGTCGGCCATGAAGAAGTAATGGGAGTCGATTACTAGACTATTTGTGATGCACTAGGTACATTTCAGGACAAATAGAGACAATCGATAGGATTTAGAAAATATGTGTGCTAATACCCGCCGAAAGTGCAAAAAATCACAAATTGGAGTTTCTAGGCTTAGAAATGCAATAATAAGTGACGTCGGCCATGAGGAAGTAATGGGTGTCTATCACAAGCCTATTTTTCATGGACCGGATGAATTTCATGCCAATTAGAGACAGTCGACAGGATTCTAGAAAATCTGTGTGCTAATACCCACCGAAAGTGCAAAACATCACGAATTTGAGTTTCTCGGTATAGAAATGCATTACTAAGCGAGGTCGGCCATGAAGAAGTAATGGATGTCCATCACAAGCCTATTTTTCATGGCTCTGGTGCATTTCAGGCCAATTGGAGACAAATGATAGAATTTTAGAATATCTGTGCGCTAATATCCACCAAAAGTACAAAAAATCACGAATTTGAGTTTCTGGGTTTGGAAATGCAATACTAAGCGAGGTCGACCATGAAAAAGTAATGGATCTCGATCACTAGCCTATTTTTCATGGACCAGGTGAATTTCTGGCCAATTAGAGAGAGTCGACAGGATTTAGAAAATCCGTGTGCTAATACCCACCGAAAGTGCACAAAATCACAAATATGAGTTTCTGAGTTTAGAAATACAATACTAAGTAAGGTCGGCCACGAATAAGTAATGGATGTCGATCATAAGCCTATTTTTCATGGACCGAGTGAATTTCAGGCCAATTAGAGATAGTCGATACGATTCTAGAAAATTCATGTGCTAATACCCACCGGAAGTGCAAAAAATCACGAATTTGAGCTTTTGGGTTTAGAAATGCAATACTAAGCGACGTCGGCCATGAAGAAGTAATGGATGTCGATCACAAGCATATTTGTCATGGCTCTGGTGAATTTCAGGCCAATTAGAGAAAAATGATAGAATTTTAGAAAATCTGTGAGCTAATATCCATTGAAAGTGCAAAAAATCATGAATTTGTGTTTCTGGGCTTAAAATGCAATAATAAGTGACGTCGGCCATGAAGAAGTAATGGGAGTTGATTACTTGCCCTTTTGTGATGCACTAGGTACAGTTCAGGACAAATAGAGATAATCGATAGGATTTAGAAAATATGTGTGCTAATACCCGCCGAAAGTGCAAAAAATCACAAATTGGAGTTTCTAGGCTTAGAAATGCAATAATAAGTGACGTCGGCCATGAGGAAGTAATGGGTGTCGATCACAAGCCTATTTTTCATGGCTCGGATGAATTTCATGCCAATTAGAGACAAATCGAGATTCTAGAAAATTTGTGTGCTAATACCCACCGAAAGTGCAAAAAATCACGAATTTGAGTTTCTTGGGTTAGAAATGCAATACTAAGCGAGGTCGGCCATGAAGAAGTAATGGATGTCGATTACAAGCCTATTTTTCATGGACCATGTGAATTTCTAATATCCACCGAAAGTACCAATTGAGAGAGAGTCGACATGAAAAAGTAATGGATTTTTTAGAAAATCCGATTTGTGTGCTAATACCCACCGAAAGTGCACAAAATCACAAATATGAGTTTCTGAGTTTAGAAATACAATACTAAGTAAGGTCGGCCACGAATAAGTAATGGATGTCGATCATAAGCCTATTTTTCATGGACCGAGTGAATTTCAGGCCAATTAGAGATAGTCGATACGATTCTAGAAAATTCATGTGCTAATACCCACCGGAAGTGCAAAAAATCACGAATTTGAGCTTTTGGGTTTAGAAATGCAATACTAAGCGACGTCGGCCATGAAGAAGTAATGGATGTCGATCACAAGCATATTTGTCATGGCTCTGGTGAATTTCAGGCCAATTAGAGAAAAATGATAGAATTTTAGAAAATCTATGCGCTAATATCCATTGAAAGTGCAAAAAATCATGAATTTGTGTTTTGGGCTTAAAATGCAATAATAAGTGACGTCGGCCATGAAGAAGTAATGGGAGTGATTACTTGCCTATTTGTGATGCACTAGGTAATTTCGGGACAAATAGAGATAATCGATAGGATTTAGAAAATATGTGTGCTAATACCCGCCGAAAGTGCAAAAAATCACAAATTGGAGTTTCTAGGCTTAGAAATGCAATAATAAGTGACGTCGGCCATGAGGAAGTAATGGGTGTCTATCACAAGCCTATTTTTCATGGACCGGATGAATTTCATGCCAATTAGAGACAATCGACGAGATTCTAGAAAATTGTGTGCTAATACCCGCCAAAAAGTGCAAAACATCACGAATTTGAGTTTTGGGTATAGAAATGCATTACTAAGCGAGTCGGCCATGAAGAAGTAATGGATGCCATGGCTGGGTGAAGAAGTAATGGATGTCGAATGCTAATATACAAGACTATTTTTTCAAGGACTAAGCGATGTGAAGTAATGGAGTCGATCTACAACCCTATTTTTCATGGACGGGTTAATTTCGACAATTAGAGAGAGTCGACGGGATTTAGAAAATCCGTGTGCTAATACCCACCGAAAGTGCACAAAATCACAAATATGAGTTTTGAGTTTAGAAATACAATACTAAGTAAGGTCGGCCGCGAATAAGTAATGGATGTCGATCATACGCCTATTTTGATGGATTGAGTGAATTTTAGGCCAATTAGAGATCGAGTCGATACGATTCTAGAAAATTCATGTGCTAATACCCACCGGAAGTGCAAAAAATCACGAATTTGAGTTTTTGGTTTTAGAAATGCAATACTAAGCGACGTCGGCCATGAAGAAGTAATGGATGTCGATCACAAGCATATTTGTGATGGCTCGGTGAATTTCGTGCCAATTAGAGAAAAATCGATAGGATTCTAGAAAATTTGTGTGCTAATACCCGCCAAAAGTGCAAAAAATCACGAATTTGAGTTTTGGGCTTAGAAATGCAATAATAAGCGACGTCGGCCATGAAGAAGTAATGGTGTCGATCATAGCCTATTTGTGATGGACCAGGTGAATTTCAGGCCAATTAGAGAGTCGACATTGGATTTAGAAAATCCGTGTGCTAATACCCAAAACCAAAAGTGCAAAAAATCACAAATTTGAGTTTCTTGGCTAGAAATGCAATAATAAGCGACGTCGGCCATGAATAAGTAATGGATGTCAATCTATAAGCCTATTTGTGATGGACGGGGTTAATTTCGAGGCCAATTAGAGATAGTCGATACGATTCTAGAAAATTTGTGTGCTAATACCCACCGAAAGTGCAAAAAATCACGAATTTGAGTTTTTGGTTTAGAAATGCAATACTAAGCGACGTCGGCCATGAAGAAGTAATGGATGTCGATCACAAGCATATTTGTGATGGCTGGGTGAATTTCGGGCCAATTAGAGAAAAATCGAGAATTTTAGAAAATTGTGTGCTAATATCCATTGAAAGTGCAAAAAATCATGAATTTGTGTTTCTTGGCTTAGAAATGCAATAATAAGCGACGTCGGCCATGAAGAAGTAATGGGAGTCAATTTATTGCCTATTTGTGATGACTAGGTAATTTTCGGGACAAATAGAGAGGCAATCGATAGGATTTAGAAAATATGTGTGCTAATACCCACCGAAAGTGCAAAAAATCACGAATTTGAGTTTCTAGGCTTAGAAATGCAATAATAAGCGACGTCGGCCATGAGGAAGTAATGGGTGTCAATCACAAGCCTATTTGTGATGGACCGGATGAATTTCATGCCAATTAGAGAGGCAATCGACAGGATTCTAGAAAAATTTGTGTGCTAATATCCCGACCAAAAGTGCAAAAATCACGAATTTGAGTTTCTGGGCTTAGAAATGCAATAATAAGCGACGTCGGCCATGAAGAAGTAATGGATGTCGATAACTAGACCTATTTGTGATGGATTGGGTGAATTTCGGGACAATCGAGAGACGTCGACAGGATTTAGAAAATCCGTGTGCTAATACCCACCGAAAGTGCAAAAATCACAATTTGAGTTTCTTGGTTTAGAAATGCAATAATACTAAGCGACGTCGGCCATGAATAAGTAATGGAGTCAATCTATACCCTATTTTTGATGGACCGAGTTAATTTCAGGCCAATTAGAGGCAATCGATACGGATTCTAGAAAATTTGTGTGCTAATACCCACTGAAAGTGCAAAAAATCACGAATTTTAGTTTTTGGGCTTAGAAATGCAATAGTAAGCGACGTCGGCCATGACGAAGTAATGAGTGTCGATAACCAGCCTATTTGTGATGGAGTGGGTGAATTTCACTCCAATTAGAGAAAATCGATTTGTTATAGAAAATTGTGAATGCTAATATCCACCAAAAGTGCAAAAAATCATGAATTTGACTTTCTTGGCTTAGAAATGCAATAATAAGCGACGTTAGCCATGAAGAAGTAATGGGAGTCAATCTATACCCTATTTGTGATGGACGGGGTTAATTTCAGGTCAATCGAGAGGCAATCGTAGGATTCTAGAAAATTTGTGTGCTAATATCCACCGAAAGTGCAAAAAATCACGAATTTGAGTTTTTGGGCTTAGAAATGCAATAATAAGCGACGTCGGCCATGACGAAGTAATGAGTGTCGATAACCCGCCTATTTATGATGGATTGGGTGAATTTCACTCCAATTAGAGACAATCGACATTGTGATTAGAAAATTTGTGTGCTAATACCCAAAAAAGTGCAAAAAATCATGAATTTGACTTTCTTGGCTTAGAAATGCAATAATAAGCGACATTAGCCATGAAGAAGTAATGGATGTCAAACTATACCCTATTTGTGATGGACGGGGTTAATTTTAGGTCAATCGAGAGGCAATCGTCAGATTCTAGAAAATTTGTGTGCTAATATCCACCGAAAGTGCAAAAAATCACGAATTTGAGTTTTTGGCTTAGAAATGCAATAATAAGCGACGTCGGCCATGACGAAGTAATGAGTGTCGATAACTATAGCCTATTTTTGATGGACCGGGTGAATTTTTCATTCCAACCGAGAGAGTCGACATTGTGATAGAAAATTTGTGTGCTAATACCCACCAAAAGTGCAAAAAATCACGAATTTGAGTTTTTGGCTTAGAAATGCAATAATAAGCGACGTCATGACATGCCATGAAGTAATAATGTCGATCAATTTATACCCTATTTGTGATGGATGGGTGAATTTTAGGCCAATCGAGAGGCAATCGACAGGATGATAGAAAATTTGTGTGCTAATACCCACCAAAAGTGCAAAAAATCACGAATTTGACTTTTTGGCTTAGAAATGCAATAATAAGCGACGTCGGCCATGAAGAAGTAATGGAGTCAATTTATACCCTATTTGTGATGGAATGGGTTAATTTAGGCCAATCGAGAGGCAATCGACAGATTCTAGAAAATTTGTGTGCTAATACCCACGAAAGTACAAAAATCACGAATTTGAGTTTTGGGGCTTAGAAATGCAATAATAAGCGACGTCGGCCATGACGAAGTAATGGGTGTCGATCACAAGCCTATTTGTGATGGACCAGCTAACTTTCACGCCAACCATAGACAGTTGGCACGGTTATAGAAAATTCGTGTGCTAATACCGACCAAAAGTGCAAAAATCACGAATTTGAGTTTCTTGGCTTAGAAATGCAATAATAAGCGACGTCAGCCATGAAAAAGTAATTGGAGTCAATCTATATCCTATTTGTGATGGACGGGGTTAATTTCAGGACAATCAGAGAGAGTTGACAGGATTCTAGAAAATTCGTGTGCTAATACCCATCGAACCTGCAAAAAATCACATATTTGAGTTTCTTGGTTAGAAAAGCAATAATATGCGCCGTCACCATGAATAAGTAATTGGAGTCAATCTATACCCTATTTGTTATGGACGGAGTTAATTTCAGGTCAATCAGAGGCAATCGTCAGGATTCTAGAAAATTTGTGTGCTAATATCCACTGAAAGTGCAAAAAATCATGAATTTTAGTTTTTGGGCTTAGAAATGCAATAGTAAGCGACGTCAGCCATGACGAAGTAATGAGTGTCGATAACCAGCCTATTTGTGATGGAGTGGGTGAATTTCGCTCCAACCAGAGACAGTCGACTTTGTGATAGAAAATCTGAATGCTAATATCCACCAAAAGTGCAAAAAATCCCGAATTTGACTTTCTTGGCTTAGAAATGCAATAATAAGCGACGTTAGCCATGAAGAAGTAATGGGAGTCAATCTATACCCTATTTGTGATGGACGGGGTTAATTTCAGGTCAATCAGAGGCAATCGTCAGGATTCTAGAAAATTTGTGTGCTAATATCCACTGAAAGTGCAAAAAATCACGAATTTTAGTTTTTGGGCTTAGAAATGCAATAGTAAGCGACGTCGGCCATGACGAAGTAATGAGTGTCGATAACCAGCCTATTTATGATGGATTGGGTGAATTTCACTCCAACCAGAGACAGTCGACATTGTGATAGAAAATTTGTATGCTAATACCCAAAAAAGTGCAAAAAATCATGAATTTGACTATCTTGGCTTAGAAATGCAATAATAAGCGACGTTAGCCATGAAGAAGTAATGGGAGTCAATCTATACCCTATTTGTGATGGACGGGGTTAATTTTAGGTCAATCAGAGGCAATCGTCAGGATTCTAGAAAATTTGTGTGCTAATATCCACTGAAAGTGCAAAAAATCACGAATTTTAGTTTTTGGGCTTAGAAATGCAATAGTAAGCGACGTCGGCCATGACGAAGTAATGAGTGTCGATAACCAGCCTATTTGTGATGGATTGGGTGAATTTCACTCCAACCAGAGACAATCGACATGGTTATAGAAAATTTGTATGCTAATACCCAAAAAAGTGCAAAAAATCATGAATTTGACTATCTTGGCTTAGAAATGCAATAATAAGCGACGTTAGCCATGAAGAAGTAATGGGAGTCAATCTATACCCTATTTGTGATGGACGGGGTTAATTTTAGGTCAATCAGAGGCAATCGTCAGGATTCTAGAAAATTTGTGTGCTAATATCCACTGAAAGTGCAAAAAATCACGAATTTAGTTTTTGGGCTTAGAAATGCAATAGTAAGCGACGTCGGCCATGACGAAGTAATGAGTGTCGATAACCCGCCTATTTATGATGGACTGGGTGAATTTCACTCCAACCAGAGACAGTCGACATTGTGATAGAAAATTTGTATGCTAATACCCAAAAAAGTGCAAAAAATCATGAATTTGACTATCTTGGCTTAGAAATGCAATAATAAGCGACATTAGCCATGAAGAAGTAATGGGAATCAAACTATACACTATTTGTGATGGACGGGGTTAATTTCAGGTCAATCAGAGGCAATCGTCAGGATTCTAGAAAATTTGTGTGCTAATATCCACTGAAAGTCCAAAAAATCACGAATTTGAGTTTTTGGGTTAGAAATGCAATAGTAAGCGACGCCGGCCATGACGAAGTAATGAGTGTCGATAACCAGCCTATTTTTGATGGACTGGGTGAATTTCATTCCAACCAGAGACAGTCGACATTGTGATAGAATATCCGAATGCTAATACCCACCAAAAGTGCAAAAAATCACGAATTTGACTTTCTTGGCTTAGAAATGCAATAATAAGCGACGACAGCCAATGAAGAAGTAATGCGAGTCAATTTATACCCTATTTGTGATGGAATGGGTTAATTTTAGGCCAATCAGAGGCAATCGACAGGATTCTAGAAAATTTGTGTGCTAATACCCACTGAAAGTACAAAAAGTCACGAATTTGAGTTTTGGGGCTTAGAAATGCAATAATAAGCGACGTCGGCCATGACGAAGTAATGGGTGTCGATCACAAGCCTATTTGTGATGGACCAGCTAACTTTCACGCCAACCATAGACAGTTGGCACGGTTATAGAAAATTCGTGTGCTAATACCGACCAAAAGTGCAAAAATCACGAATTTGAGTTTCTTGGCTTAGAAATGCAATAATAAGCGACGTCAGCCATGAAAAAGTAATTGGAGTCAATCTATATCCTATTTGTGACGGACGGGGTTAATTTCAGGACAATCAGAGGCAGTTGACAGGATTCTAGAAAATTCGTGTGCTAATACCCATCGAACCTGCAAAAAATCACATATTTGAGTTTCTTGGTTAGAAAAGCAATAATATGCGCCGTCACCATGAATAAGTAATTGGAGTCAATCTATACCCTATTTGTTATGGACGGAGTTAATTTCAGGTCAATCAGAGGCAATCGTCAGGATTCTAGAAAATTTGTGTGCTAATATCCACTGAAAGTGCAAAAAATCATGAATTTTAGTTTTTGGGCTTAGAAATGCAATAGTAAGCGACGTCAGCCATGACGAAGTAATGAGTGTCGATAACCAGCCTATTTGTGATGGAGTGGGTGAATTTCGCTCCAACCAGAGACAGTCGACTTTGTGATAGAAAATCTGAATGCTAATATCCACCAAAAGTGCAAAAAATCCCGAATTTGACTTTCTTGGCTTAGAAATGCAATAATAAGCGACGTTAGCCATGAAGAAGTAATGGGAGTCAATCTATACCCTATTTGTGATGGACGGGGTTAATTTCAGGTCAATCAGAGGCAATCGTCAGGATTCTAGAAAATTTGTGTGCTAATATCCACTGAAAGTGCAAAAAATCACGAATTTGAGTTTTTGGGCTTAGAAATGCAATAGTAAGCGACGTCGGCCATGACGAAGTAATGAGTGTCGATAACCAGCCTATTTATGATGGATTGGGTGAATTTCACTCCAACCAAGAGACATTCGACATTGTGATAGAAAATCTGAATGCTAATATCCACCAAAAGTGCAAAAAATCACGAATTTGACTTTCTTGGCTTAGAAATGCAATAATAAGCGACGTTAGCCATGAAGAAGTAATGGGAGTCAATCTATACCCTATTTGTGATGGACGGGGTTAATTTCAGGTCAATCAGAGGCAATCGTCAGGATTCTAGAAAATTTGTGTGCTAATATCCACTGAAAGTGCAAAAAATCACGAATTTGAGTTTTTGGGCTTAGAAATGCAATAGTAAGCGACGTCGGCCATGACGAAGTAATGAGTGTCGATAACCAGCCTATTTATGATGGATTGGGTGAATTTCACTCCAACCAGAGACAATCGACATGGTTATAGAAAATTTGTATGCTAATACCCAAAAAAGTGCAAAAAATCACGAATTTGACTTTCTTGGCTTAGAAATGCAATAATAGCGACGACATTAGCCATGAAGAAGTAATGGGAATCAAACTATACCCTATTTGTGATGGACGGGGTTAATTTTAGGTCAATCAGAGGCAATCGTCAGGATTCTAGAAAATTTGTGTGCTAATATCCACTGAAAGTGCAAAAAATCACGAATTTGAGTTTTTGGGCTTAGAAATGCAATAGTAAGCGACGTCGGCCATGACGAAGTAATGAGTGTCGATAACCAGCCTATTTGTGATGGATTGGGTGAATTTCACTCCAACCGAGAGAGACAATCGACATTGTGATAGAAAATCGAATGCTAATACCCACCAAAAGTGCAAAAAATCACGAATTTGACTTTCTTGGCTTAGAAATGCAATAATAAGCGACGTTAGCCATGAAGAAGTAATGGAGTCAATCTATACCCTATTTGTGATGGACGGGGTTAATTTTAGGTCAATCGAGAGGCAATCGTCGGGATTCTAGAAAATTTGTGTGCTAATATCCACCGAAAGTGCAAAAAATCACGAATTTGAGTTTTGGGCTTAGAAATGCAATAGTAAGCGACGTCGGCCATGACGAAGTAATGAGTGTCGATAACCAGCCTATTTGTGATGGACTGGGTGAATTTCACTCCAACCAGAGACAATCGACATGGTTATAGAAAATTTGTATGCTAATACCCACCAAAAGTGCAAAAAATCACGAATTTGAGTTTCTTGGCTTAGAAATACAATAATAAGCGACGTCAGCCATGAAGAAGTAATGGGAGTCAATCTATACCCTATTTGTGATGGACGGGGTTAATTTTAGGTCAATCGAGGCAATCGTCGATAGGATTCTAGAAAATTTGTGTGCTAATATCCACCGAAAGTGCAAAAAATCACGAATTTGAGTTTTTGGGCTTAGAAATGCAATAGTAAGCGACGTCGGCCATGACGAAGTAATGAGTGTCGATAACTAGCCTATTTGTGATGGATGTGGGTGAATTTCACTCCAACCTTGGAGAGATCGACTATGATTAGATAGAAAATCTGAATGCTAATATCCACCAAAAGTGCAAAAAATCACGAATTTGACTTTCTTGGCTTAGAAATGCAATAATAAGCGACGTTAGCCATGAAGAAGTAATGGGAGTCAATCTATACCCTATTTGTGATGGACGGGGTTAATTTCTGGTCAATCGAGGCAATCGTCGGATTCTAGAAAATTTGTGTGCTAATATCCACTGAAAGTGCAAAAAATCACGAATTTGAGTTTTTGGGCTTAGAAATGCAATAGTAAGCGACGTCGGCCATGACGAAGTAATGAGTGTCGATAACCAGCCTATTTATGATGGATTGGGTGAATTTCACTCCAACCAGAGACAATCGACATGGTTATAGAAAATATGTATGCTAATACCCAAAAAAGTGCAAAAAATCCCGAATTTGACTTTCTTGGCTTAGAAATGCAATAATAAGCGACATTAGCCATGAAGAAGTAATGGGAGTCAATCTATACCCTATTTGTGATGGACGGGGTTAATTTTAGGTCAATCGAGGCAATCGTCGGGATTCTAGAAAATTTGTGTGCTAATATCCACCGAAAGTGCAAAAAATCACGAATTTGAGTTTTTGGGCTTAGAAATGCAATAGAAAGCGACGTCGGCCATGACGAAGTAATGAGTGTCGATAACCAGCCTATTTATGATGGATTGGGTGAATTTCACTCCAACCGAGAGACGATCGACATTGTGATAGAATATCCGAATGCTAATACCCACTAAAAGTGCAAAAAATCACAAATTTGACTTTCTTGGCTTAGAAATGCAATAATAAGCGACAACAGCCAATGAAGAAGTAATGCGAGTCAATCTATACCCTATTTGTGATGGAATGGGTTAATTTTAGGCCAATCAGAGGCAATCGACAGGATTCTAGAAAATTTGTGTGCTAATACCCACTAAAAGTACAAAAACTCACGAATTTGAGTTTTGGGGCTTAGAAATGCAATAGTAAGCGACGTCGGCCATGACGAAGTAATGGGTGTCGATCACAAGCCTATTTGTGATGGACCGGCTAACTTTCACGCCAACCGAGACAGTTGGCACGGTTATAGAAAACCCGTGTGCTAATACCGACCAAAAGTGCAAAAAATCACGAATTTGAGTTTCTTGGCTTAGAAATGCAATAATAAGAGACGTCGGCCATGAAAAAGTAATTGGAGTCAATCTATATCCTATTTGTGATGGACGAGGTTAATTTCAGGACAATCAGAGACAGTTGACAGGATTCTAGAAAATTTGTGTGCTAATACCCATCGAAAGTGCAAAAAATCACATATTTGAGTTTCTTGGTTAGAAAAGCAATAATATGCGACGTCACCATGAAGAAGTAATTGGAGTCAATCTATACCCTATTTGTTATGGACGGAGTTAATTTCAGGTCAATCAGAGGCAATCGTCAGGATTCTAGAAAATTTGTGTGCTAATATCCACTGAAAGTGCAAAAAATCACGAATTTTAGTTTTTGGGCTTAGAAATGCAATAGTAAGCGACGTCGGCCATGACGAAGTAATGAGTGTCGATAACCAGCCTATTTGTGATGGAGTGGGTGAATTTCGCTCCAACCAGAGACAGTCGACATTGTGATAGAAAATCTGAATGCTAATATCCACCAAAAGTGCAAAAAATCCCGAATTTGACTTTCTTGGCTTAGAAATGCAATAATAAGCGACGTTAGCCATGAAGAAGTAATGGGAGTCAATCTATACCCTATTTGTGATGGACGGGGTTAATTTCGGGTCAATCGAGAGGCAATCGTCGGGATTCTAGAAAATTTGTGTGCTAATATCCACTGAAAGTGCAAAAAATCACGAATTTGAGTTTTTGGGCTTAGAAATGCAATAGTAAGCGACGTCGGCCATGACGAAGTAATGAGTGTCGATAACCAGCCTATTTATGATGGATTGGGTGAATTTCACTCCAACCAGAGACAATCGACATGGTTATAGAAAATTTGTATGCTAATACCCAAAAAAGTGCAAAAAATCACGAATTTGACTTTCTTGGCTTAGAAATGCAATAATAAGCGACGTTAGCCATGAAGAAGTAATGGGAGTCAATCTATACCCTATTTGTGATGGACGGGGTTAATTTCAGGTCAATCAGAGGCAATCGTCCGGATTCTAGAAAATTTGTGTGCTAATATCCACTTGAAAGTGCAAAAAATCACGAATTTGAGTTTTTGGGCTTAGAAATGCAATAGTAAGCGACGTCGGCCATGACGAAGTAATGAGTGTCGATAACCAGCCTATTTATGATGGATTGGGTGAATTTCACTCCAACCGAGAGACAATCGACATGGTTATAGAAAATTTGTATGCTAATACCCAAAAAAGTGCAAAAAATCACGAATTTGACTTTCTTGGCTTAGAAATGCAATAATAAGCGACATTAGCCATGAAGAAGTAATGGGAGTCAATCTATACCTATTTGTGATGGACGGGGTTAATTTCGGGTCAATCGAGAGGCAATCGTCGGGATTCTAGAAAATTTGTGTGCTAATATCCTTTGAAAGTGCAAAAAATCACGAATTTGAGTTTTTGGGCTTAGAAATGCAATAGTAAGCGACGTCGGCCATGACGAAGTAATGAGTGTCGATAACCAGCCTATTTTATGATGGATTGGGTGAATTTCACTCCAACCGAGAGACAGTCGACATTGTGATAGAATATCCGAATGCTAATACCCACCAAAAGTGCAAAAAATCACGAATTTGACTTTCTTGGCTTAGAAATGCAATAATAAGCGACAACGACCAATGAAGAAGTAATGCGAGTCAATCTATACCCTATTTGTGATGGAATGGGTTAATTTTAGGCCAATCGAGAGGCAATCGACGGGATTCTAGAAAATTTGTGTGCTAATACCCACTAAAAGTACAAAAACTCACGAATTTGAGTTTTGGGGCTTAGAAATGCAATAGTAAGCGACGACGTCGGCCATGACGAAGTAATGGGTGTCGATCACAAGCCTATTTGTGATGGACCGGCTAACTTTCACGCCAACCATAGAGAGAGTTGGCACGGTTATAGAAAACCCGTGTGCTAATACCGACCAAAAGTGCAAAAAATCACGAATTTGAGTTTCTTGGCTTAGAAATGCAATAATAAGCGACGTCGGCCATGAAAAAGTAATTGGAGTCAATCTATATCCTATTTGTGATGGACGGGGTTAATTTCGGGACAATCGAGAGCAGTTGATAGGATTCTAGAAAATTTGTGTGCTAATACCCATCGAACTGCAAAAAATCACATATTTGAGTTTCTTGGTTAGAAAAGCAATAATATGCGACGTCACCATGAAGAAGTAATTGGAGTCAATCTATACCCTATTTGTTATGGACGGAGTTAATTTCAGTCAATCGAGAGGCAATCGTCAGGATTCTAGAAAATTTGTGTGCTAATATCCACTGAAAGTGCAAAAAATCACGAATTTTAGTTTTTGGGCTTAGAAATGCAATAGTAAGCGACGTCGGCCATGACGAAGTAATGAGTGTCGATAACCAGCCTATTTGTGATGGAGTGGGTGAATTTCGCTCCAACCAGAGACAGTCGACTTTGTGATAGAAAATCTGAATGCTAATATCCACCAAAAGTGCAAAAAATCCCGAATTTGACTTTCTTGGCTTAGAAATGCAATAATAAGCGACGTTAGCCATGAAGAAGTAATGGGAGTCAATCTATACCCTATTTGTGATGGACGGGGTTAATTTCAGGTCAATCAGAGGCAATCGTCAGGATTCTAGAAAATTTGTGTGCTAATATCCACTGAAAGTGCAAAAAATCACGAATTTGAGTTTTTGGGCTTAGAAATGCAATAGTAAGCGACGTCGGCCATGACGAAGTAATGAGTGTCGATAACCAGCCTATTTATGATGGATTGGGTGAATTTCACTCCAACCGAGAGACAATCGACATTGTGATAGAAAATTGTATGCTAATACCCCAAAAAAGTGCAAAAAATCACGAATTTGACTTTCTTGGCTTAGAAATGCAATAATAAGCGACATTAGCCATGAAGAAGTAATGGGAGTCAATCTATACCCTATTTGTGATGGACGGGGTTAATTTCAGGTCAATCAGAGGCAATCGTCAGGATTCTAGAAAATTTGTGTGCTAATATCCACTGAAAGTGCAAAAAATCACGAATTTGAGTTTTTGGGCTTAGAAATGCAATAGTAAGCGACGTCGGCCATGACGAAGTAATGAGTGTCGATAACCAGCCTATTTATGATGGACTGGGTGAATTTCACTCCAACCAGAGACAGTCGACATTGTGATAGAAAATTTGTATGCTAATACCCAAAAAAGTGCAAAAAATCATGAATTTGACTATCTTGGCTTAGAAATGCAATAATAAGCGACATTAGCCATGAAGAAGTAATGGGAATCAAACTATACACTATTTGTGATGGACGGGGTTAATTTCAGGTCAATCAGAGGCAATCGTCAGGATTCTAGAAAATTTGTGTGCTAATATCCACTGAAAGTCCAAAAAATCACGAATTTGAGTTTTTGGGCTTAGAAATGCAATAGAAAGCGACGTCGGCCATGACGAAGTAATGAGTGTCGATAACCAGCCTATTTATGATGGATTGGGTGAATTTCACTCCAACCGAGAGACGATCGACATTGTGATAGAATATCCGAATGCTAATACCCACCAAAAGTGCAAAAAATCACGAATTTGACTTTCTTGGCTTAGAAATGCAATAATAAGCGACAACAGCCAATGAAGAAGTAATGCGAGTCAATCTATACCCTATTTGTGATGGAATGGGTTAATTTTAGGCCAATCAGAGGCAATCGACAGGATTCTAGAAAATTTGTGTGCTAATACCCACTAAAAGTACAAAAACTCACGAATTTGAGTTTTGGGGCTTAGAAATGCAATAGTACGCGACGTCGGCCATGACGAAGTAATGGTGTCGATCTATACCCTATTTGTGATGGACCAGCCAACTTTCACGCCAACCGAGAGACGGTTGGCACGGTTATAGAAAACCCGTGTGCTAATACCGACCAAAAGTGCAAAAAATCACGAATTTGAGTTTCTTGGCTTAGAAATGCAATAATAAGAGACGTCGGCCATGAAAAAGTAATTGGAGTCAATCTATATCCTATTTGTGATGGACGAGGTTAATTTCAGGACAATCAGAGACAGTTGATAGGATTCTAGAAAATTTGAGTGCTAATCCCATCGAACTGCAAAAAATCACATATTTGAGTTTCTAGGTTAGAAAAGCAATAATATGCGACTTCACCATGAAGAAGTAATTGGAGTCAATCTATACCCTATTTGTTATGGACGGAGTTAATTTCAGGTCAATCAGAGGCAATCGTCAGTATTCTAGAAAATTTGTGTGCTAATATCCACTGAAAGTGCAAAAAATCACGAATTTGAGTTTTTGGGCTTAGAAATGCAATAGTAAGCGACGTCGGCCATGACGAAGTAATGAGTGTCGATAACCAGCCTATTTATGATGGATTGGGTGAATTTCACTACAACCAGAGACAATCAACATGGTTATAGAAAATATGTATGCTAATACCCAAAAAAGTGCAAAAAATCCCGAATTTGACTTTCTTGGCTTAGAAATGCAATAATAAGCGACATTAGCCATGAAGAAGTAATGGGAGTCAATCTATACCCTATTTGTGATGGACGGGGTTAATTTCAGGTCAATCAGAGGCAATCGTCAGGATTCTAGAAAATTTGTGTGCTAATATCCACTGAAAGTGCAACAAAATCACGAATTTGAGTTTTTGGGCTTAGAAATGCAATAGAAAGCGACGTCGGCCATGACGAAGTAATGAGTGTCGATAACCAGCCTATTTATGATGGATTGGGTGAATTTCACTCCAACCGAGAGACAATCGACATTGTGATAGAATATCCGAATGCTAATACCCACTAAAAGTGCAAAAAATCACAAATTTGACTTTCTTGGCTTAGAAATGCAATAATAAGCGACAACAGCCAATGAAGAAGTAATGTGAGTCAATCTATACCCTATTTGTGATGGAATGGGTTAATTTTAGGCCAATCAGAGGCAATCGACAGGATTCTAGAAAATTTGTGTGCTAATACCCACTAAAAGTACAAAAACTCACGAATTTGAGTTTTGGGGCTTAGAAATGCAATAGTACGCGACGTCGGCCATGACGAAGTAATGGGTGTCGATCTATACCCTATTTGTGATGGACCAGCCAACTTTCACGCCAACCGAGAGAGCGGTTGGCACGGTTATAGAAAACCCGTGTGCTAATACCGACCAAAAGTGCAAAAAATCACGAATTTGAGTTTCTTGGCTTAGAAATGCAATAATAAGAGACGTCGGCCATGAAAAAGTAATTGGAGTCAATCTATATCCTATTTGTGATGGACGAGGTTAATTTCAGGACAATCAGAGACAGTTGATAGGATTCTAGAAAATTTGAGTGCTAATCCCAAAAAAGTGCAAAAAATCACATATTTGAGTTTCTAGGTTAGAAAAGCAATAATATGCGACTTCACCATGAAGAAGTAATTGGAGTCAATCTATACCCTATTTGTTATGGACGGAGTTAATTTCAGGTAAATCAGAGGCAATCGTCAGTATTCTAGAAAATTTGTGTGCTAATATCCACTGAAAGTGCAAAAAATCACGAATTTGAGTTTTTGGGCTTAGAAATGCAATAGTAAGCGACGTCGGCCATGACGAAGTAATGAGTGTCGATAACCAGCCTATTTATGATGGATTGGGTGAATTTCACTACAACCGAGAGACAATCAACATGGTTATAGAAAATATGTATGCTAATACCCAAAAAAGTGCAAAAAATCCGAATTTGACTTTCTTGGCTTAGAAATGCAATAATAAGCGACATTAGCCATGAAGAAGTAATGGGAGTCAATCTATACCCTATTTGTGATGGACGGGGTTAATTTCAGGTCAATCAGAGGCAATCGTCAGGATTCTAGAAAATTTGTGTGCTAATATCCACTGAAAGTGCAACAAAATCACGAATTTGAGTTTTTGGGCTTAGAAATGCAATAGAAAGCGACGTCGGCCATGACGAAGTAATGAGTGTCGATAACCAGCCTATTTATGATGGATTGGGTGAATTTCACTCCAACCGAGAGACGATCGACATTGTGATAGAATATCCGAATGCTAATACCCACTAAAAGTGCAAAAAATCACAAATTTGACTTTCTTGGCTTAGAAATGCAATAATAAGCGACAACGACCAATGAAGAAGTAATGCGAGTCAATCTATACCCTATTTGTGATGGAATGGGTTAATTTTAGGCCAATCGAGAGGCAATCGACGGGATTCTAGAAAATTTGTGTGCTAATACCCACTAAAAGTACAAAAACTCACGAATTTGAGTTTTGGGGCTTAGAAATGCAATAGTACGCGACGTCGGCCATGACGAAGTAATGGGTGTCGATCACAACCCTATTTGTGATGGGCCAGCCAACTTTCACGCCAACCGAGAGACAGTTGGCACGGTTATAGAAAACCCGTGTGCTAATACCGACCAAAAGTGCAAAAAATCACGAATTTGAGTTTCTTGGCTTAGAAATGCAATAATAAGAGACGTCGGCCATGAAAAAGTAATTGGAGTCAATCTATATCCTATTTGTGATGGACGAGGTTAATTTCGGGACAATCGAGAGGCGAGTTGATAGGATTCTAGAAAATTTGTGTGCTAATACCCATCGAACCCGCAAAAAATCACATATTTGAGTTTCTTGGTTAGAAAAGCAATAATATGCGACGTCACCATGAAGAAGTAATTGGAGTCAATCTATACCCTATTTGTTATGGACGGAGTTAATTTCGGGTCAATCGAGGCAATTGGCACGGATTCTAGAAAATTTGTGTGCTAATATCCACCGAAAGTGCAAAAAATCACGAATTTGAGTTTTTGGGCTTAGAAATGCAATAGTAAGCGACGTCGGCCATGACGAAGTAATGAGTGTCGATAACTATAGCCTATTTGTGATGGAGTGGGTGAATTTCGCTCCAACCGAGAGACAATCGACTTAGGTGATAGAAAATTTGAATGCTAATATCCACCAAAAGTGCAAAAAATCCCGAATTTGACTTTCTTGGCTTAGAAATGCAATAATAAGCGACGTTAGCCATGAAGAAGTAATGGGAGTCAATCTATACCCTATTTGTGATGGACGGGGTTAATTTCGGGTCAATCGAGAGGCAATCGTCGTCGGATTCTAGAAAATTTGTGTGCTAATATCCACTGAAAGTGCAAAAAATCACGAATTTGAGTTTTTGGGCTTAGAAATGCAATAGTAAGCGACGTCGGCCATGACGAAGTAATGAGTGTCGATAACCAGCCTATTTATGATGGATTGGGTGAATTTCACTCCAACCGAGAGACAATCGACATGGTTATAGAAAATATGTATGCTAATACCCAAAAAAGTGCAAAAAATCCCGAATTTGACTTTCTTGGCTTAGAAATGCAATAATAAGCGACATTAGCCATGAAGAAGTAATGGGAGTCAATCTATACCCTATTTGTGATGGACGGGGTTAATTTCAGGTCAATCATAGGCAATCGTCAGGATTCTAGAAAATTTGTGTGCTAATATCCACGAAAGTGCAAAAAATCACGAATTTGAGTTTTTGGGCTTAGAAATGCAATAGTAAGCGACGTCGGCCATGACGAAGTAATGAGTGTCGATAACCAGCCTATTTATGATGGATTGGGTGAATTTCACTCCAACCGAGACAATCGACATTGTGATAGAAAATTTGTATGCTAATACCCAAAAAAGTGCAAAAAATCACGAATTTGACTTTCTTGGCTTAGAAATGCAATAATAAGCGACATTAGCCATGAAGAAGTAATGGGAGTCAATCTATACCCTATTTGTGATGGACGGGGTTAATTTAGGTCAATCGAGAGGCAATCGTCAGGATTCTAGAAAATTTGTGTGCTAATATCCACTGAAAGTGCAAAAAATCACGAATTTGAGTTTTTGGGCTTAGAAATGCAATAGAAAGCGACGTCGGCCATGACGAAGTAATGAGTGTCGATAACCAGCCTATTTATGATGGATTGGGTGAATTTCACTCCAACCAGAGACAGTCGACATTGTGATAGAATATCCGAATGCTAATACCCACTAAAAGTGCAAAAAATCACAAATTTGACTTTCTTGGCTTAGAAATGCAATAATAAGCGACAACAGCCAATGAAGAAGTAATGCGAGTCAATCTATACCCTATTTGTGATGGAATGGGTTAATTTTAGGCCAATCAGAGGCAATCGACAGGATTCTAGAAAATTTGTGTGCTAATACCCACTAAAAGTACAAAAACTCACGAATTTGAGTTTTGGGGCTTAGAAATGCAATAGTACGCGACGTCGGCCATGACGAAGTAATGGGTGTCGATCTATACCCTATTTGTGATGGACCAGCCAACTTTCACGCCAACCAGAGACAGTTGGCACGGTTATAGAAAACCCGTGTGCTAATACCGACCAAAAGTGCAAAAAATCACGAATTTGAGTTTCTTGGCTTAGAAATGCAATAATAAGAGACGTCGGCCATGAAAAAGTAATTGGAGTCAATCTATATCCTATTTGTGATGGACGAGGTTAATTTCGGGACAATCGAGAGACGAGTTGATAGGATTCTAGAAAATTTGAGTGCTAATACCCATCGAAACTGCAAAAAATCACATATTTGAGTTTCTAGGTTAGAAAAGCAATAATATGCGACGTCACCATGAAGAAGTAATTGGAGTCAATCTATACCCTATTTGTTATGGACGGAGTTAATTTCGGGTCAATCGAGAGGCAATCGTCGGGATTCTAGAAAATTTGTGTGCTAATATCCACCGAAAGTGCAAAAAATCACGAATTTGAGTTTTTGGGCTTAGAAATGCAATAGTAAGCGACGTCGGCCATGACGAAGTAATGAGTGTCGATAACCAGCCTATTTTATGATGGATTGGGTGAATTTCACTACAACCAGAGACAATCGACATGGTTATAGAAAATATGTATGCTAATACCCAAAAAGTGCAAAAAATCCCGAATTTGACTTTCTTGGCTTAGAAATGCAATAATAAGCGACATTAGCCATGAAGAAGTAATGGGAGTCAATCTATACCCTATTTGTGATGGACGGGGTTAATTTCAGGTCAATCGAGAGGCAATCGTCGTCAGGATTCTAGAAAATTTGTGTGCTAATATCCACCGAAAGTGCAAAAAATCACGAATTTGAGTTTTTGGGCTTAGAAATGCAATAGTAAGCGACGTCGGCCATGACGAAGTAATGAGTGTCGATAACCAGCCTATTTATGATGGATTGGGTGAATTTCACTCCAACCGAGAGACAATCGACATTGTGATAGAAAATTTGTATGCTAATACCCACTAAAAGTGCAAAAAATCATGAATTTGACTTTCTTGGCTTAGAAATGCAATAATAAGCGACAATTAGCCATGAAGAAGTAATGGGAGTCAATCTATACCCTATTTGTGATGGACGGGGTTAATTTTAGGTCAATCGAGAGGCAATCGTCGGGATTCTAGAAAATTTGTGTGCTAATATCCACCGAAAGTGCAAAAAATCACGAATTTGAGTTTTTGGGCTTAGAAATGCAATAGTAAGCGACGTCGGCCATGACGAAGTAATGAGTGTCGATAACCAGCCTATTTGTGATGGATTGGGTGAATTTCACTCCAACCGAGAGACGATCGACATGGTTATAGAAAATTTGTATGCTAATACCCAAAAAAGTGCAAAAAATCATGAATTTGACTATCTTGGCTTAGAAATGCAATAATAAGCGACATTAGCCATGAAGAAGTAATGGGAGTCAATCTATACCCTATTTGTGATGGACGGGGTTAATTTCAGGTCAATCAGAGGCAATCGTCAGGATTCTAGAAAATTTGTGTGCTAATATCCACTGAAAGTGCAAAAAATCACGAATTTGAGTTTTTGGGCTTAGAAATGCAATAGTAAGCGACGTCGGCCATGACGAAGTAATGAGTGTCGATAACCAGCCTATTTATGATGGATTGGGTGAATTTCACTCCAACCAGAGACAATCGACATTGTGATAGAATATCCGAATGCTAATACCCACCAAAAGTGCAAAAAATCACGAATTTGACTTTCTTGGCTTAGAAATGCAATAATAAGCGACGACAGCCAATGAAGAAGTAATGCGAGTCAATCTATACCCTATTTGTGATGGAATGGGTTAATTTTAGGCCAATCAGAGGCAATCGACAGGATTCTAGAAAATTTGTGTGCTAATACCCACTAAAAGTACAAAAAGTCACGAATTTGAGTTTTGGGGCTTAGAAATGCAATAATAAGCGACGTCGGCCATGACGAAGTAATGGGTGTCGATCATACCCTATTTGTGATGGACCGGCCTAACTTTCACGCCAACCAGAGACAAGTTGGCACGGTTATAGAAAACCCGTGGCTAATGCTAATACCGACCAAAAGTGCAAAAAATCACGAATTTGAGTTTCTTGGCTTAGAAATGCAATAATAAGAGACGTCGGCCATGAAAAAGTAATTGGAGTCAATCTATATCCTATTTGTGATGGACGAGGTTAATTTCAGGACAATCAGAGGCAGTTGACAGGATTCTAGAAAATTTGTGTGCTAATACCCATCGAAAGTGCAAAAAATCACATATTTGAGTTTCTTGGTTAGAAAAGCAATAATATGCGACGTCACCATGAATATGAAGAAGTAATTGGAGTCAATCTATACCCTATTTGTTATGGACGGAGTTAATTTCAGGTCAATCAGAGGCAATCGTCAGGATTCTAGAAAATTTGTGTGCTAATATCCACTGAAAGTGCAAAAAATCACGAATTTGAGTTTTTGGGCTTAGAAATGCAATAGTAAGCGACGTCGGCCATGACGAAGTAATGAGTGTCGATAACCAGCCTATTTGTGATGGAGTGGGTGAATTTCGCTCAACCGAGAGACAATCGACTTTGTGATAGAAAATTGAATGCTAATACCCACCAAAAGTGCAAAAAATCCCGAATTTGACTTTCTTGGCTTAGAAATGCAATAATAAGCGACGTTAGCCATGAAGAAGTAATGGGAGTCAATCTATACCCTATTTGTGATGGACGGGGTTAATTTCAGGTCAATCAGAGGCAATCGTCAGGATTCTAGAAAATTTGTGTGCTAATATCCACTGAAAGTGCAAAAAATCACGAATTTTAGTTTTTGGGCTTAGAAATGCAATAGTAAGCGACGTCGGCCATGACGAAGTAATGAGTGTCGATAACCAGCCTATTTATGATGGATTGGGTGAATTTCACTCCACCGAGAGACAATCGACATGGTTATAGAAAATTTGTATGCTAATACCCAAAAAAGTGCAAAAAATCACGAATTTGACTTTCTTGGCTTAGAAATGCAATAATAAGCGACGTTAGCCATGAAGAAGTAATGGGAGTCAATCTATACCCTATTTGTGATGGACGGGGTTAATTTAGGTCAATCGAGAGGCAATCGTCGGATTCTAGAAAATTTGTGTGCTAATATCCACTGAAAGTGCAAAAAATCACGAATTTGAGTTTTTGGGCTTAGAAATGCAATAGTAAGCGACGTCGGCCATGACGAAGTAATGAGTGTCGATAACCAGCCTATTTATGATGGATTGGGTGAATTTCACTCCAACCGAGAGACAATCGACATGGTTATAGAAAATATGTATGCTAATACCCAAAAAGTGCAAAAAATCCCGAATTTGACTTTCTTGGCTTAGAAATGCAATAATAAGCGACATTAGCCATGAAGAAGTAATGGGAGTCAATCTATACCCTATTTGTGATGGACGGGGTTAATTTCAGGTCAATCAGAGGCAATCGTCAGGATTCTAGAAAATTTGTGTGCTAATATCCACTGAAAGTGCAAAAAATCACGAATTTGAGTTTTTGGGCTTAGAAATGCAATAGAAAGCGACGTCGGCCATGACGAAGTAATGAGTGTCGATAACCAGCCTATTTATGATGGATTGGGTGAATTTCACTCCAACCAGAGACGACATCGACATTGTGATAGAATATCCGAATGCTAATACCCACTAAAAGTGCAAAAAATCACAAATTTGACTTTCTTGGCTTAGAAATGCAATAATAAGCGACAACAGCCAATGAAGAAGTAATGCGAGTCAATCTATACCCTATTTGTGATGGAATGGGTTAATTTTAGGCCAATCAGAGGCAATCGACAGGATTCTAGAAAATTTGTGTGCTAATACCCACTAAAAGTACAAAAACTCACGAATTTGAGTTTTGGGGCTTAGAAATGCAATAGTACGCGACGTCGGCCATGACGAAGTAATGGGTGTCGATCTATACCCTATTTGTGATGGACCAGCCAACTTTCACGCCAACCAGAGACAGTTGGCACGGTTATAGAAAACCCGTGTGCTAATACCGACCAAAAGTGCAAAAAATCACGAATTTGAGTTTCTTGGCTTAGAAATGCAATAATAAGAGACGTCGGCCATGAAAAAGTAATTGGAGTCAATCTATATCCTATTTGTGATGGACGAGGTTAATTTCAGGACAATCAGAGACAGTTGATAGGATTCTAGAAAATTTGAGTGCTATCCCCATCGAACCCGCAAAAAATCACATATTTGAGTTTCTAGGTTAGAAAAGCAATAATATGCGACTTCACCATGAAGAAGTAATTGGAGTCAATCTATACCCTATTTGTTATGGACGGAGTTAATTTCAGGTCAATCAGAGGCAATCGTCAGTATTCTAGAAAATTTGTGTGCTAATATCCACTGAAAGTGCAAAAAATCACGAATTTGAGTTTTTGGGCTTAGAAATGCAATAGTAAGCGACGTCGGCCATGACGAAGTAATGAGTGTCGATAACCAGCCTATTTATGATGGATTGGGTGAATTTCACTACAACCAGAGACAATCAACATGGTTATAGAAAATATGTATGCTAATACCCAAAAAAGTGCAAAAAATCCCGAATTTGACTTTCTTGGCTTAGAAATGCAATAATAAGCGACATTAGCCATGAAGAAGTAATGGGAGTCAATCTATACCCTATTTGTGATGGACGGGGTTAATTTCAGGTCAATCAGAGGCAATCGTCAGGATTCTAGAAAATTTGTGTGCTAATATCCACTGAAAGTGCAACAAAATCACGAATTTGAGTTTTTGGGCTTAGAAATGCAATAGAAAGCGACGTCGGCCATGACGAAGTAATGAGTGTCGATAACCAGCCTATTTATGATGGATTGGGTGAATTTCACTCCAACCAGAGACAGTCGACATTGTGATAGAATATCCGAATGCTAATACCCACTAAAAGTGCAAAAAATCACAAATTTGACTTTCTTGGCTTAGAAATGCAATAATAAGCGACATTAGCCAATGAAGAAGTAATGGGAGTCAATCTATACCCTATTTGTGATGGAATGGGTTAATTTTAGGCCAATCAGAGGCAATCGACAGGATTCTAGAAAATTTGTGTGCTAATACCCACTAAAAGTACAAAAAATCACGAATTTGAGTTTTGGGGCTTAGAAATGCAATAGTAGCGACGTCGGCCATGACGAAGTAATGGGTGTCGATAATACCCTATTTGTGATGGACCAGCCAATTTCACGCCAACCCGAGAGACGATCGACATTGGTTATAGAAAACCCGTGTGCTAATACCCACCAAAAGTGCAAAAAATCACGAATTTGAGTTTCTTGGCTTAGAAATGCAATAATAAGAGACGTTAGCCATGAAAAAGTAATGGAGTCAATCTATACCTATTTGTGATGGACGGGGTTAATTTCAGGTCAATCAGAGGCAATCGTCAGGATTCTAGAAAATTTGTGTGCTAATATCCACTGAAAGTGCAAAAAATCACGAATTTGAGTTTTTGGGCTTAGAAATGCAATAGTAAGCGACGTCGGCCATGACGAAGTAATGAGTGTCGATAACCAGCCTATTTGTGATGGACTGGGTGAATTTCACTCCAACCAGAGACAATCGACATTGTGATAGAATATCCGAATGCTAATACCCACCAAAAGTGCAAAAAATCACGAATTTGACTTTCTTGGCTTAGAAATGCAATAATAAGCGACGACAGCCAATGAAGAAGTAATGCGAGTCAATCTATACCCTATTTGTGATGGAATGGGTTAATTTTAGGCCAATCAGAGGCAATCGACAGGATTCTAGAAAATTTGTGTGCTAATACCCACTAAAAGTACAAAAAGTCACGAATTTGAGTTTTGGGGCTTAGAAATGCAATATAAGCGACGTCGGCCATGACAAAGTAATGGGTGTCGATCTGAAGCCTGTTTGTGATGGACCAGCTAACTTTCACGCCAACCAGAGACAGTTGGCACGGTTATAGAAAATCCGTGTGCTAATACCGACCAAAAGTGCAAAAAATCACGAATTTGAGTTTCTTGGCTTAGAAATGCAATAATAAGCGACGTCAGCCATGAAAAAGTAATTGGAGTCAATCTATATCCTATTTGTGATGGACGGGGTTAATTTCAGGACAATCAGAGGCAGTTGACAGGATTCTAGAAAATTCGTGTGCTAATACCCATCGAACCTGCAAAAAATCACATATTTGAGTTTCTAGGTTAGAAAAGCAATAATATGCGACGTCACCATGAAGAAGTAATTGGAGTCAATCTATACCCTATTTGTTATGGACGGAGTTAATTTCAGGTCAATCAGAGGCAATCGTCAGGATTCTAGAAAATTTGTGTGCTAATATCCACTGAAAGTGCAAAAAATCACGAATTTTAGTTTTTGGGCTTAGAAATGCAATAGTAAGCGACGTCGGCCATGACGAAGTAATGAGTGTCGATAACCAGCCTATTTGTGATGGACTGGGTGAATTTCACTCCAACCAGAGACAGTCGACTTTGTGATAGAAAATCTGAATGCTAATATCCACCAAAAGTGCAAAAAATCCGAATTTGACTTTCTTGGCTTAGAAATGCAATAATAAGCGACGTTAGCCATGAAGAAGTAATGGGAGTCAATCTATACCCTATTTGTGATGGACGGGGTTAATTTCAGGTCAATCAGAGGCAATCGTCAGGATTCTAGAAAATTTGTGTGCTAATATCCACTGAAAGTGCAAAAAATCACGAATTTGAGTTTTTGGCTTAGAAATGCAATAGTAAGCGACGTCGGCCATGACGAAGTAATGAGTGTCGATAACCAGCCTATTTATGATGGATTGGGTGAATTTCACTCCAACCAGAGACAATCGACATGGTTATAGAAAATTTGTATGCTAATACCCAAAAAAGTGCAAAAAATCATGAATTTGACTATCTTGGCTTAGAAATGCAATAATAAGCGACATTAGCCATGAAGAAGTAATGGGAATCAAACTATACCCTATTTGTGATGGACGGGGTTAATTTTAGGTCAATCAGAGGCAATCGTCAGGATTCTAGAAAATTTGTGTGCTAATATCCACTGAAAGTGCAAAAAATCACGAATTTGAGTTTTTGGGCTTAGAAATGCAATAGTAAGCGACGTCGGCCATGACGAAGTAATGAGTGTCGATAACCAGCCTATTTATGATGGACTGGGTGAATTTCACTCCAACCGAGAGACAATCGACATGGTTATAGAAAATATGTATGCTAATACCCAAAAAAGTGCAAAAAATCACGAATTTGACTTTCTTGGCTTAGAAATGCAATAATAAGCGACATTAGCCATGAAGAAGTAATGGGAGTCAATCTATACCCTATTTGTGATGGACGGGGTTAATTTCAGGTCAATCAGAGGCAATCGTCAGGATTCTAGAAAATTTGTGTGCTAATATCCACTGAAAGTGCAACAAAATCACGAATTTGAGTTTTTGGGCTTAGAAATGCAATAGAAAGCGACGTCGGCCATGACGAAGTAATGAGTGTCGATAACCAGCCTATTTATGATGGATTGGGTGAATTTCACTCCAACCAGAGACAGTCGACATTGTGATAGAATATCCGAATGCTAATACCCACTAAAAGTGCAAAAAATCACAAATTTGACTTTCTTGGCTTAGAAATGCAATAATAAGCGACAACAGCCAATGAAGAAGTAATGCGAGTCAATCTATACCCTATTTGTGATGGAATGGGTTAATTTTAGGCCAATCAGAGGCAATCGACAGGATTCTAGAAAATTTGTGTGCTAATACCCACTAAAAGTACAAAAACTCACGAATTTGAGTTTTGGGGCTTAGAAATGCAATAATACGCGACGTCGGCCATGACGAAGTAATGGGTGTCGATCACTAGCCTATTTGTGATGGACCAGCTAACTTTCACGCCAACCGAGAGACAGTTGGCACGGTTATAGAAAACCCGTGTGCTAATACCGACCAAAAGTGCAAAAAATCACGAATTTGAGTTTCTTGGCTTAGAAATGCAATAATAAGAGACGTCGGCCATGAAAAAGTAATTGGAGTCAATCTATATCCTATTTGTGATGGACGAGGTTAATTTAAGGACAATCGAGAGAGGAGTTGATAGGATTCTAGAAAATTTGTGTGCTAATACCCATCGAAAACTGCAAAAAATCACATATTTGAGTTTCTTGGTTAGAAAAGCAATAATATGCGACGTCACCATGAATAAGTAATTGGAGTCAATCTATACCCTATTTGTTATGGACGGAGTTAATTTCGGGTCAATCGAGGCAATCGTCGGGATTCTAGAAAATTTGTGTGCTAATATCCACCGAAAGTGCAAAAAATCATGAATTTGAGTTTTTGGGCTTAGAAATGCAATAGTAAGCGACGTCGGCCATGACGAAGTAATGAGTGTCGATAACCAGCCTATTTGTGATGGATTGGGTGAATTTCGCTCCAACCGAGAGACAATCGACTTTGTGATAGAAAATTGAATGCTAATATCCACCAAAAGTGCAAAAAATCCCGAATTTGACTTTCTTGGCTTAGAAAATAATAAGCGACGTTAGCCATGAAGAAGTAATGGGAGTCAATCTATACCCTATTTGTGATGGACGGGGTTAATTTCAGGTCAATCAGAGGCAATCGTCAGGATTCTAGAAAATTTGTGTGCTAATATCCACTGAAAGTGCAAAAAATCACGAATTTGAGTTTTTGGGCTTAGAAATGCAATAGTAAGCGACGTCGGCCATGACGAAGTAATGAGTGTCGATAACCAGCCTATTTATGATGGATTGGGTGAATTTCACTCCAACAGAGACAATCGACATGGTTATAGAAAATATGTATGCTAATACCCAAAAAAGTGCAAAAAATCACGAATTTGACTTTCTTGGCTTAGAAATGCAATAATAAGCGACATTAGCCATGAAGAAGTAATGGGAGTCAATCTATACCCTATTTGTGATGGACGGGGTTAATTTTAGGTCAATCAGAGGCAATCGTCAGGATTCTAGAAAATTTGTGTGCTAATATCCACTGAAAGTGCAAAAAATCACGAATTTGAGTTTTTGGGCTTAGAAATGCAATAGTAAGCGACGTCGGCCATGACGAAGTAATGAGTGTCGATAACCAGCCTATTTGTGATGGACTGGGTGAATTTCACTCCAACCAGAGACAGTCGACATTGTGATAGAAAATCTGAATGCTAATATCCACCAAAAGTGCAAAAAATCACGAATTTGACTTTCTTGGCTTAGAAATGCAATAATAAGCGACGTTAGCCATGAAGAAGTAATGGGAGTCAATCTATACCCTATTTGTGATGGACGGGGTTAATTTAGGTCAATCGAGAGGCAATCGTCGGGATTCTAGAAAATTTGTGTGCTAATATCCACTGAAAGTACAAAAAATCACGAATTTGAGTTTTTGGGCTTAGAAATGCAATAGTAAGCGACGTCGGCCATGACGAAGTAATGAGTGTCGATAACCAGCCTATTTTTGATGGACTGGGTGAATTTCATTCCAACCAGAGACGATCGACACATGTGATAGAATATCCGAATGCTAATACCCACCAAAAGTGCAAAAAATCACGAATTTGACTTTCTTGGCTTAGAAATGCAATAATAAGCGACAACAGCCAATGAAGAAGTAATGCGAGTCAATCTATACCCTATTTGTGATGGAATGGGTTAATTTTAGGCCAATCAGAGGCAATCGACAGGATTCTAGAAAATTTGTGTGCTAATACCCACGAAAGTACAAAAACTCACGAATTTGAGTTTTGGGGCTTAGAAATGCAATAGTACGCGACGTCGGCCATGACGAAGTAATGGGTGTCGATCACAAGCCTATTTGTGATGGACCAGCCAACTTTCACGCCAACCAGAGACAGTTGGCACGGTTATAGAAAACCCGTGTGCTAATACCAACCAAAAGTGCAAAAAATCACGAATTTGAGTTTCTTGGCTTAGAAATGCAATAATAAGAGACGTCGGCCATGAAAAGTAATTGGAGTCAATCTATATCCTATTTGTGATGGACGAGGTTAATTTAAGGACAATCGAGACGGTTGTTGATAGGATTCTAGAAAATTTGAGTGCTAATCCCACTGAACCTGCAAAAAATCACATATTTGAGTTTCTAGGTTAGAAAAGCAATAATATGCGACTTCACCATGAAGAAGTAATTGGAGTCAATCTATACCCTATTTGTTATGGACGGAGTTAATTTCAGGTAAATCAGAGGCAATCGTCAGTATTCTAGAAAATTTGTGTGCTAATATCCACTGAAAGTGCAAAAAATCACGAATTTGAGTTTTTGGGCTTAGAAATGCAATAGTAAGCGACGTCGGCCATGACGAAGTAATGAGTGTCGATAACCAGCCTATTTATGATGGATTGGGTGAATTTCACTACAACCAGAGACAATCAACATGGTTATAGAAAATATGTATGCTAATACCCAAAAAAGTGCAAAAAATCCCGAATTTGACTTTCTTGGCTTAGAAATGCAATAATAAGCGACATTAGCCATGAAGAAGTAATGGGAGTCAATCTATACCCTATTTGTGATGGACGGGGTTAATTTCAGGTCAATCAGAGGCAATCGTCAGGATTCTAGAAAATTTGTGTGCTAATATCCACCGAAAGTGCAAAAAATCACGAATTTGAGTTTTTGGGCTTAGAAATGCAATAGAAAGCGACGTCGGCCATGACGAAGTAATGAGTGTCGATAACCAGCCTATTTATGATGGATTGGGTGAATTTCACTCCAACCGAGAGACAATCGACATTGTGATAGAATATCCGAATGCTAATACCCACTAAAAGTGCAAAAAATCACAAATTTGACTTTCTTGGCTTAGAAATGCAATAATAAGCGACGTTAGCCAATGAAGAAGTAATGTGAGTCAATCTATACCCTATTTGTGATGGAATGGGTTAATTTTAGGCCAATCGAGGCAATCGACGGGATTCTAGAAAATTTGTGTGCTAATACCCACTTAAAGTACAAAAACTCACGAATTTGAGTTTTGGGGCTTAGAAATGCAATAGTACGCGACGTCGGCCATGACGAAGTAATGGGTGTCGATCTATACCCTATTTGTGATGGACCAGCCAACTTTCACGCCAATGATGGTTGGCACGGTTATAGAAAACCCGTGTTAATACCGACCAAAAGTGCAAAAAATCACGAATTTGAGTTTCTTGGCTTAGAAATGCAATAATAAGAGACGTCGGCCATGAAAAAGTAATTGGAGTCAATCTATATCCTATTTGTGATGGACGAGGTTAATTTCTAGTTGATAGGATTCTAGAAAATTTGAGTGTGCAAAAAATCACAATTTGAGTTTCTAGGTTAGAAAAGCAATAATATGCGACTTCACCATGAAGAAGTAATTGGAGTCAATCTATACCCTATTTGTTATGGACGGAGTTAATTTTAGGTCAATCGAGAGGCAATCGTCGGATTCTAGAAAATTTGTGTGCTAATATCCACTGAAAGTGCAAAAAATCACGAATTTGAGTTTTTGGGCTTAGAAATGCAATAGTAAGCGACGTCGGCCATGACGAAGTAATGAGTGTCGATAACCAGCCTATTTATGATGGATTGGGTGAATTTCACTACAACCAGAGACAATCAACATGGTTATAGAAAATATGTATGCTAATACCCAAAAAAGTGCAAAAAATCCCGAATTTGACTTTCTTGGCTTAGAAATGCAATAATAAGCGACATTAGCCATGAAGAAGTAATGGGAGTCAATCTATACCCTATTTGTGATGGACGGGGTTAATTTCAGGTCAATCAGAGGCAATCGTCAGGATTCTAGAAAATTTGTGTGCTAATATCCACTGAAAGTGCAACAAAATCACGAATTTGAGTTTTTGGGCTTAGAAATGCAATAGAAAGCGACGTCGGCCATGACGAAGTAATGAGTGTCGATAACCAGCCTATTTATGATGGATTGGGTGAATTTCACTCCAACCAGAGACAGTCGACATTGTGATAGAATATCCGAATGCTAATACCCACTAAAAGTGCAAAAAATCACAAATTTGACTTTCTTGGCTTAGAAATGCAATAATAAGCGACAACAGCCAATGAAGAAGTAATGCGAGTCAATCTATACCCTATTTGTGATGGAATGGGTTAATTTTAGGCCAATCAGAGGCAATCGACAGGATTCTAGAAAATTTGTGTGCTAATACCCACTAAAAGTACAAAAACTCACGAATTTGAGTTTTGGGGCTTAGAAATGCAATAGTACGCGACGTCGGCCATGACGAAGTAATGGGTGTCGATCACAAGCCTATTTGTGATGGACCAGCCAACTTTCACGCCAACCAGAGACAGTTGGCACGGTTATAGAAAACCCGTGTGCTAATACCGACCAAAAGTGCAAAAAATCACGAATTTGAGTTTCTTGGCTTAGAAATGCAATAATAAGAGACGTCGGCCATGAAAAAGTAATTGGAGTCAATCTATATCCTATTTGTGATGGACGAGGTTAATTTCAGGACAATCAGAGACAGTTGACAGGATTCTAGAAAATTTGTGTGCTAATACCCACCGAACCTGCAAAAAATCACATATTTGAGTTTCTAGGTTAAAAAAGCAATAATATGCGACGTCACCATGAAGAAGTAATTGGAGTCAATCTATACCCTATTTGTTATGGACGGAGTTAATTTCAGGTCAATCGAGAGGCAATCGTCGGATTCTAGAAAATTTGTGTGCTAATATCCACTGAAAGTGCAAAAAATCACGAATTTGAGTTTTTGGGCTTAGAAATGCAATAGTAAGCGACGTCGGCCATGACGAAGTAATGAGTGTCGATAACCAGCCTATTTATGATGGATTGGGTGAATTTCACTCCAACCAGAGACAGTCGACTTTGTGATAGAAAATCTGAATGCTAATATCCACCAAAAGTGCAAAAAATCCCGAATTTGACTTTCTTGGCTTAGAAATGCAATAATAAGCGACGTTAGCCATGAAGAAGTAATGGGAGTCAATCTATACCCTATTTGTGATGGACGGGGTTAATTTCAGGTCAATCAGAGGCAATCGTCCGGATTCTAGAAAATTTGTGTGCTAATATCCACCGAAAGTGCAAAATCACGAATTTTAGTTTTTGGGCTTAGAAATGCAATAGTAAGCGACGTCGGCCATGACGAAGTAATGAGTGTCGATAACCAGCCTATTTATGATGGATTGGGTGAATTTCACTCCAACCAGAGACAATCGACATGGTTATAGAAAATATGTATGCTAATACCCAAAAAAGTGCAAAAAATCATGAATTTGACTATCTTGGCTTAGAAATGCAATAATAAGCGACATTAGCCATGAAGAAGTAATGGGAATCAAACTATACCCTATTTGTGATGGACGGGGTTAATTTTAGGTCAATCAGAGGCAATCGTCAGGATTCTAGAAAATTTGTGTGCTAATATCCACTGAAAGTGCAAAAAATCACGAATTTGAGTTTTTGGGCTTAGAAATGCAATAGTAAGCGACGTCGGCCATGACGAAGTAATGAGTGTCGATAACCAGCCTATTTGTGATGGACTGGGTGAATTTCACTCCAACCAGAGACAGTCGACATTGTGATAGAAAATCTGAATGCTAATATCCACCAAAAGTGCAAAAAATCACGAATTTGACTTTCTTGGCTTAGAAATGCAATAATAAGCGACATTAGCCATGAAGAAGTAATGGGAGTCAATCTATACCCTATTTGTGATGGACGGGGTTAATTTAGGTCAATCCAGAGGCAATCGTCAGGATTCTAGAAAATTTGTGTGCTAATATCCACTGAAAGTGCAAAAAATCACGAATTTGAGTTTTTGGGCTTAGAAATGCAATAGTAAGCGACGTCGGCCATGACGAAGTAATGAGTGTCGATAACCAGCCTATTTGTGATGGACTGGGTGAATTTCACTCCAACCAGAGACAATCGACATTGTGATAGAATATCCGAATGCTAATACCCACCAAAAGTGCAAAAAATCACGAATTTGACTTTCTTGGCTTAGAAATGCAATAATAAGCGACAACAGCCAATGAAGAAGTAATGCGAGTCAATCTATACCCTATTTGTGATGGAATGGGTTAATTTTAGGCCAATCAGAGGCAATCGACAGGATTCTAGAAAATTTGTGTGCTAATACCCACTAAAAAGTAAAAACTCACGAATTTGAGTTTTGGGGCTTAGAAATGCAATAGTAAGCGACGTCGGCCATGACGAAGTAATGGGTGTCGATCTATACCCTATTTGTGATGGACCAGCCAACTTTCACGCCAACCAGAGACAGTTGGCACGGTTATAGAAAACCCGTGTGCTAATACCGACCAAAAGTGCAAAAAATCACGAATTTGAGTTTCTTGGCTTAGAAATGCAATAATAAGAGACGTCGGCCATGAAAAAGTAATTGGAGTCAATCTATATCCTATTTGTGATGGATGGACGAGGTTAATTTAAGGACAATCGAGGCAGTTGATAGGATTCTAGAAAATTCGTGTGCTAATACCCATCGAACTGCAAAAAATCACATATTTGAGTTTCTAGGTTAGAAAAGCAATAATATGCGACTTCACCATGAAGAAGTAATGGGAGTCAATCTATACCCTATTTGTTATGGACGGAGTTAATTTCGGGTCAATCGAGAGGCAATCGTCAGGATTCTAGAAAATTTGTGTGCTAATATCCACTGAAAGTGCAAAAAATCACGAATTTGAGTTTTTGGGCTTAGAAATGCAATAGTAAGCGACGTCGGCCATGACGAAGTAATGAGTGTCGATAACCAGCCTATTTATGATGGATTGGGTGAATTTCACTCCAACCAGAGACAATCGACATGGTTATAGAAAATATGTATGCTAATACCCAAAAAAGTGCAAAAAATCCCGAATTTGACTTTCTTGGCTTAGAAATGCAATAATAAGCGACATTAGCCATGAAGAAGTAATGGGAGTCAATCTATACCCTATTTGTGATGGACGGGGTTAATTTCAGGTCAATCAGAGGCAATCGTCAGGATTCTAGAAAATTTGTGTGCTAATATCCACTGAAAGTGCAAAAAATCACGAATTTTAGTTTTTGGGCTTAGAAATGCAATAGTAAGCGACGTCGGCCATGACGAAGTAATGAGTGTCGATAACCAGCCTATTTATGATGGATTGGGTGAATTTCACTCCAACCAGAGACAATCGACATGGTTATAGAAAATTTGTATGCTAATACCCAAAAAAGTGCAAAAAATCATGAATTTGACTATCTTGGCTTAGAAATGCAATAATAAGCGACATTAGCCATGAAGAAGTAATGGGAGTCAATCTATACCCTATTTGTGATGGACGGGGTTAATTTTAGGTCAATCAGAGGCAATCGTCAGGATTCTAGAAAATTTGTGTGCTAATATCCACTGAAAGTGCAAAAAATCACGAATTTGAGTTTTTGGGCTTAGAAATGCAATAGTAAGCGACGTCGGCCATGACGAAGTAATGAGTGTCGATAACCAGCCTATTTGTGATGGACTGGGTGAATTTCACTCCAACCAGAGACAGTCGACATTGTGATAGAATATCCGAATGCTAATACCCACCAAAAGTGCAAAAAATCACGAATTTGACTTTCTTGGCTTAGAAATGCAATAATAAGCGACATTAGCCATGAAGAAGTAATGGGAGTCAATCTATACCCTATTTGTGATGGACGGGGTTAATTTCAGGTCAATCAGAGGCAATCGTCAGGATTCTAGAAAATTTGTGTGCTAATATCCACTGAAAGTGCAAAAAATCACGAATTTGAGTTTTTGGGCTTAGAAATGCAATAGTAAGCGACGTCGGCCATGACGAAGTAATGAGTGTCGATAACCATACCCTATTTTGTGATGGATTGGGTGAATTTCATTCCAACCGAGAGACAAGTCGACATTGTGATAGAATATCCGAATGCTAATACCCACCAAAAGTGCAAAAAATCACGAATTTGACTTTCTTGGCTTAGAAATGCAATAATAAGCGACAACAGCCAATGAAGAAGTAATGCGAGTCAATCTATACCCTATTTGTGATGGAATGGGTTAATTTTAGGCCAATCAGAGGCAATCGACAGGATTCTAGAAAATTTGTGTGCTAATACCCACTAAAAGTACAAAAACTCACGAATTTGAGTTTTGGGGCTTAGAAATGCAATAGTACGCGACGTCGGCCATGACGAAGTAATGGGTGTCGATCTATACCCTATTTGTGATGGACCAGCCAACTTTCACGCCAACCAGAGACAGTTGGCACGGTTATAGAAAACCCGTGTGCTAATACCGACCAAAAGTGCAAAAAATCACGAATTTGAGTTTCTTGGCTTAGAAATGCAATAATAAGAGACGTCGGCCATGAAAAAGTAATTGGAGTCAATCTATATCCTATTTGTGATGGACGAGGTTAATTTCAGGACAATCAGAGACAGTTGACAGGATTCTAGAAAATTTGTGTGCTAATACCCACCGAACCTGCAAAAAATCACATATTTGAGTTTCTAGGTTAAAAAAGCAATAATATGCGACGTCACCATGAAGAAGTAATTGGAGTCAATCTATACCCTATTTGTTATGGACGGAGGAGTTAATTTCAGGTCAATCGAGAGGCAATCGTCGGATTCTAGAAAATTTGTGTGCTAATATCCACTGAAAGTGCAAAAAATCACGAATTTGAGTTTTTGGGCTTAGAAATGCAATAGTAAGCGACGTCGGCCATGACGAAGTAATGAGTGTCGATAACCAGCCTATTTGTGATGGATTGGGTGAATTTCACTACAACCAGAGACAATCGACATGGTTATAGAAAATATGTATGCTAATACCCAAAAAGTGCAAAAAATCCCGAATTTGACTTTCTTGGCTTAGAAATGCAATAATAAGCGACATTAGCCATGAAGAAGTAATGGGAGTCAATCTATACCCTATTTGTGATGGACGGGGTTAATTTCAGGTCAATCAGAGGCAATCGTCAGGATTCTAGAAAATTTGTGTGCTAATATCCACTGAAAGTGCAAAAAATCACGAATTTGAGTTTTTGGGCTTAGAAATGCAATAGTAAGCGACGTCGGCCATGACGAAGTAATGAGTGTCGATAACCAGCCTATTTATGATGGATTGGGTGAATTTCACTCCAACCAGAGACAATCGACATGGTTTTAGAAAATATGTATGCTAATACCCAAAAAAAGTGCAAAAAATCACGAATTTGACTTTCTTGGCTTAGAAATGCAATAATAAGCGACATTAGCCATGAAGAAGTAATGGGAGTCAATCTATACCCTATTTGTGATGGACGGGGTTAATTTTAGGTCAATCAGAGGCAATCGTCAGGATTCTAGAAAATTTGTGTGCTAATATCCACTGAAAGTGCAAAAAATCACGAATTTGAGTTTTGGGCTTAGAAATGCAATAGTAAGCGACGTCGGCCATGACGAAGTAATGAGTGTCGATAACCAGCCTATTTATGATGGATTGGGTGAATTTCACTCCAACCGAGAGACAATCGACATTGTGATAGAATATCCGAATGCTAATACCCACCAAAAGTGCAAAAAATCACGAATTTGACTTTCTTGGCTTAGAAATGCAATAATAAGCGACAACAGCCAATGAAGAAGTAATGCGAGTCAATCTATACCCTATTTGTGATGGAATGGGTTAATTTTAGGCCAATCAGAGGCAATCGACAGGATTCTAGAAAATTTGTGTGCTAATACCCACTAAAAGTACAAAAACTCACGAATTTGAGTTTTGGGGCTTAGAAATGCAATAGTACGCGACGTCGGCCATGACGAAGTAATGGGTGTCGATCTATACCCTATTTGTGATGGACCAGCCAACTTTCACGCCAACCAGAGACAGTTGGCACGGTTATAGAAAACCCGTGTGCTAATACCGACCAAAAGTGCAAAAAATCACGAATTTGAGTTTCTTGGCTTAGAAATGCAATAATAAGAGACGTCGGCCATGAAAAAGTAATTGGAGTCAATCTATATCCTATTTGTGATGGACGAGGTTAATTTCAGGACAATCAGAGACAGTTGATAGGATTCTAGAAAATTTGAGTGCTAATCCCACTGAACCTGCAAAAAATCACATATTTGAGTTTCTAGGTTAGAAAAGCAATAATATGCGACTTCACCATGAAGAAGTAATTGGAGTCAATCTATACCCTATTTGTTATGGACGGAGTTAATTTCAGGTAAATCAGAGGCAATCGTCAGTATTCTAGAAAATTTGTGTGCTAATATCCACTGAAAGTGCAAAAAATCACGAATTTGAGTTTTTGGGCTTAGAAATGCAATAGTAAGCGACGTCGGCCATGACGAAGTAATGAGTGTCGATAACCAGCCTATTTATGATGGATTGGGTGAATTTCACTACAACCAGAGACAATCAACATGGTTATAGAAAATATGTATGCTAATACCCAAAAAAGTGCAAAAAATCCCGAATTTGACTTTCTTGGCTTAGAAATGCAATAATAAGCGACATTAGCCATGAAGAAGTAATGGGAGTCAATCTATACCCTATTTGTGATGGACGGGGTTAATTTCAGGTCAATCGAGGCAATTCGGGATTCTAGAAAATTTGTGTGCTAATATCCACCGAAAGTGCAAAAAATCACGAATTTGAGTTTTTGGGCTTAGAAATGCAATAGTAAGCGACGTCGGCCATGACGAAGTAATGAGTGTCGATAACCAGCCTATTTATGATGGATTGGGTGAATTTCACTCCAACCGAGAGACAATCGACATTGTGATAGAAAATCCGAATGCTAATACCCACCAAAAGTGCAAAAAATCACGAATTTGACTTTCTTGGCTTAGAAATGCAATAATAAGCGACGTTAGCCATGAAGAAGTAATGGGAGTCAATCTATACCCTATTTGTGATGGATGGGTTAATTTTAGGTCAATCGAGGCAATCGACGGATTCTAGAAAATTTGTGTGCTAATATCCACCGAAAGTGCAAAAATCACGAATTTGAGTTTTTGGGCTTAGAAATGCAATAGTAAGCGACGTCGGCCATGACGAAGTAATGAGTGTCGATAACCAGCCTATTTGTGATGGACCTGGGTGAATTTCACTCCAACCGAGAGACGATCGACATTGTGATAGAAAATCCGAATGCTAATACCCACCAAAAGTGCAAAAAATCACGAATTTGACTTTCTTGGCTTAGAAATGCAATAATAAGCGACGACGGCCAATGAAGAAGTAATGCGAGTCAATCTATACCCTATTTGTGATGGATGGGTTAATTTTAGGCCAATCGAGAGGCAATCGACAGGATTCTAGAAAATTTGTGTGCTAATACCCACTAAAAGTACAAAAACTCACGAATTTGAGTTTTGGGGCTTAGAAATGCAATAGTAGCGACGTCGGCCATGACGAAGTAATGGGTGTCGATCTATACCCTATTTGTGATGGACCAGCTAACTTTCACGCCAACCGAGAGACGGTTGGCACGGTTATAGAAAAACCCGTGTGCTAATACCGACCAAAAGTGCAAAAAATCACGAATTTGAGTTTCTTGGCTTAGAAATGCAATAATAAGCGACGTCGGCCATAAAAAGTAATTGGAGTCAATCTATATCCTATTTGTGATGGACGAGGTTAATTTCGGGACAATCGAGAGACGAGTTGAGATTGATAGGATTCTAGAAAATTTGTGTGCTAACCCACGATGTGCAAAAAATCACATATTTGAGTTTCTAGGTTAGAAAAGCAATAATATGCGACGACTTCACCATGAATAAGTAATTGGAGTCAATCTATACCCTATTTGTTATGGACGGAGTTAATTTCATGTCAATCGAGGCAATCGTCGGGATTCTAGAAAATTTGTGTGCTAATATCCACCGAAAGTGCAAAAAATCACGAATTTGAGTTTTTGGGCTTAGAAATGCAATAGTAAGCGACGTCGGCCATGACGAAGTAATGAGTGTCGATAACCAGCCTATTTGTGATGGATTGGGTGAATTTCACTCCAACCAGAGACAATCGACATGGTTATAGAAAATATGTATGCTAATACCCAAAAAAGTGCAAAAAATCCCGAATTTGACTTTCTTGGCTTAGAAATGCAATAATAAGCGACATTAGCCATGAAGAAGTAATGGAGTCAATCTATACCCTATTTGTGATGGACGGGGTTAATTTAGGTCAATCGAGGCAATCGTCGGATTCTAGAAAATTTGTGTGCTAATATCCACCGAAAGTGCAAAAAATCACGAATTTGAGTTTTTGGGCTTAGAAATGCAATAGTAAGCGACGTCGGCCATGACGAAGTAATGAGTGTCGATAACCAGCCTATTTATGATGGATTGGGTGAATTTCACTCCAACCGAGAGAAATCGACATGGTTATAGAAAATATGTATGCTAATACCCAACAAAAGTGCAAAAAATCACGAATTTGACTTTCTTGGCTTAGAAATGCAATAATAAGCGACGACGACCATGAAAAAGTAATTAGAGTCAATCTATACCCTATTTGTGATGGATGGGTTAATTTTAGGCCAATCGAGAGGCAATCGATAGGATTCTAGAAAATTTGTGTGCTAATACCCACGAAAGTGCAAAAAATCACGAATTTGAGTTTTTGGGCTTAGAAATGCAATAATAAGCGACGTCGGCCATGAAGAAGTAATGGAGTGTCAATCTATACCCTATTTGTGATGGATGTTGTTAATTTCATGCCAACCGAGAGACAATCGACATGGTTATAGAAAATTCATGTGCTAATACCCACCAAAAGTGCAAAAAATCACGAATTTGAGTTTCTTGGCTTAGAAATGCAATAATAAGCGACGTCAGCCATGAATAAGTAATGTGAGTCAATCTATACCCTATTTGTGATGGACGAGGTTAATTTCATGTCAATCAGAGGCAATCGTCAGGATTCAAGAAAATTTGTGTGCTAATATCCACTGAAAGTGCAAAAAATCACGAATTTGAGTTTTTGGGCTTAGAAATGCAATAGTAAGCGACGTCGGCCATGACGAAGTAATGAGTGTCGATAACCAGCCTATTTGTGATGGGTGGGTGAATTTCACTCCAACCAGAGACAGTCGACATGGTTATAGAAAATATGTATGCTAATACCCAAAAAAGTGAAAAAAATCATGAATTTGACTTTCTTGGCTTAGAAATGCAATAATAAGCGACGACAGCCATGAAGAAGTAATGCGAGTCAATCTATACCCTATTTGTGATGGACGGGGTTAATTTTAGGCCAATCTGAGGCAATCGACAGGATTCTAGAAAATTTGTGTGCTAATAGCCACTGAAAGTGCAAAAAATAACGAATTTGAGTTTTTGGGCTTAGAAATGCAATAGTAAGCGACGTCGGCCGTGACGAAGTAATGAGTGTCTATAACCAGCCTATTTGTGATGGGCTGGGTGAATTTCACTTCAACCAGAGACAGTCGACATGGTTAAAGAAAATATGTATGCTAATACCCAACAAAAGTGTAAAAAATCACGAATTTGAGTTTCTGGGCTTAGAAATGCAATAATACACGACGTCAACCATGAAAAAGTAATTAGTGTCAATCTATACATTATTAGTGAGACAGTCGATAGGATTCTAGAAAATTCGTGTGGTAATATCCACTGAAAGTGCAAAAAATCACGAATTTGAGTTTCTTGGCTTAGAAATGCAATAATAAGCGACGCCAGCCATGAAGAAGTAATGGAAGTCAATCTATACCCTATTTGTGATGGATGTTGTTAATTTAATGCCAGTCAGAGACAGTCGACAGGATTCACGAAAATTCATGTGCTATTAACCCAACGAATGTGCAAAAATTCACGAATTTGAGTTTCTTGGCTTAGAAATGCAATAATAAGCGACGTCAGCCATGAATAAGTAATGTGAATCAATCTATACCCTATTTGTGATGGACGAGGTTAATTTCATGTCAATCAGAGGCAATCGTCAGGATTCTAGAAAATTTGTGTGCTAATATCCACTGAAAGTGCAAAAAATCACGAATTTGAGTTTTTGGGCTTAGAAATGCAATAGTAAGCGACGTCGGCCATGACGAAGTAATGAGTGTCGATAACCAGCCTATTTGTGATGGGTTGGGTGAATTTCACTCCAACCAGAGACAATCGACATTGTGATAGAAAATCCGAATGCTAATACCCACCAAAAGTGCAAAAAATCACGAATTTGACTTTTTGGCTTAGAAATGGAATAATAAGCGACGACAGCCAATGAAGAAGTAATGCGAGTCAATCTATACCCTATTTGTGATGGACGAGGTTAATTTTAGGTCAATCAGAGGCAATCGTCCGGATTCTAGAAAATTTGTGTGCTAATATCCACGAAAGTGCAAAAAATCACGAATTTTAGTTTTTGGGCTTAGAAATGCAATAGTAAGCGACGTCGGCCATGACGAAGTAATGAGTGTCTATAACCAGCCTATTTGTGATGGCTGGGTGAATTTCACTTCAACCAGAGACAGTCGACATGGTTAAAGAAAATCTGTATGCTAATACCCAACAAAAGTGTAAAAAATCACGAATTTGAGTTTCTGGGCTTAGAAATGCAATAATACACGACGTCAGCCATGAAAAAGTAATTAGTGTCAATCTATACATTATTTGTGATGGGCAAAAAATCACGAATTTGAGTTTCTTGGCTTAGAAATGCAATAATAAGCGGTGAAGTTTCCTCCTATTTGTGATGGATGTTGTTAATTTAATGCCTCAGAGAGACGATCGACATGGTTATAGAAAATATGTATGCTAATACCCAACCAAAAGTGCAAAAAATCACGAATTTGACTTTCTTGGCTTAGAAATGCAATAATAAGCGACGTTAGCCATGAAGAAGTAATGGGAGTCAATCTATACCCTATTTGTGATGGACGGGGTTAATTTCAGGTCAATCAAGAGGCAATCGTCAGATTCTAGAAAATTTGTGTGCTAATATCCACTGAAAGTGCAAAAAATCACGAATTTGAGTTTTTGGGCTTAGAAATGCAATAGTAAGCGACGTCGGCCATGACGAAGTAATGAGTGTCGATAACCAGCCTATTTGTGATGGATTGGGTGAATTTCACTCCAACCAGAGACAATCGACATGGTTATAGAAAATATGTATGCTAATACCCAAAAAAGTGCAAAAAATCACGAATTTGACTTTCTTGGCTTAGAAATGCAATAATAAGCGACATTAGCCATGAAGAAGTAATGCGAGTCAATCTATATCCCTATTTGTGATGGACGGGGTTAATTTAGGTCAATCGAGGCAATCGTCAGGATTCTAGAAAATTTGTGTGCTAATATCCACTTTGAAAGTGCAAAAAATCACGAATTTGAGTTTTTGGGCTTAGAAATGCAATAGTAAGCGACGTCGGCCATGACGAAGTAATGAGTGTCTATAACCAGCCTATTTGTGATGGATGTGGGTGAATTTCACTTCAACGAGAGAGAGACGATCGACATGGTTAAAGAAAATCGTATGCTAATACCCAACAAAAGTGTAAAAAATCACGAATTTGAGTTTCTTGGCTTAGAAATGCAATAATAAGCGACGTCACCATGAAAAAGTAATTAGTGTCAATCTATACTATTTGTGATGGATGAGGTTAATTTTAGGCCAATCAGAGGCAATCGATAGGATTCTAGAAAATTTGTGTGCTAATATCCACGAAAGTGCAAAAAATCACGAATTTGAGTTTTGGGCTTAGAAATGCAATAATAAGCGACGACCATGAAGAAGTAATGGAAGTCAATCTATACCCTATTTGTGATGGATGTTGTTAATTTAATGCCAACCAGAGACAATCGACATTGTGATAGAAAAATGAATGCTAATACCCAACAAAAGTGCAAAAAATCACGAATTTGAGTTTTTGGCTTAGAAATGCAATAATAAGCGACGTCAGCCATGAATAAGTAATGTGAATCAATCTATACCCTATTTGTGATGGACGAGGTTAATTTCATGTCAATCAGAGGCAATCGTCAGGATTCTAGAAAATTTGTGTGCTAATATCCACTGAAAGTGCAAAAAATCACGAATTTGAGTTTTTGGGCTTAGAAATGCAATAGTAAGCGACGTCGGCCATGACGAAGTAATGAGTGTCGATAACCAGCCTATTTGTGATGGACTGGGTGAATTTCACTCCAATCAGAGACAGTCGACATGGTTATAGAAAATATGTATGCTAATACCCAAAAAAGTGAAAAAAATCATGAATTTGACTTTCTTGGCTTAGAAATGCAATAATAAGCGACGACAGCCATGAAGAAGTAATGCGAGTCAATATATACCCTATTTGTGATGGACGGGGTTATTTTTAGGCCAATCTGAGGCAATCGATTGGATTCTAGAAAATTTGTGTGCTAATAGCCACTGAAAGTGCAAAAAATAACGAATTTGAGTTTTTGGGCTTAGAAATGCAATAGTAAGCGACGTCGGCCGTGACGAAGTAATGAGTGTCTATAACCAGCCTATTTGTGATGGGCTGGGTGAATTTCACTTCAACCAGAGACAGTCGACATGGTTAAAGAAAATATGTATGCTAATACCCAACAAAAGTGTAAAAAATCACGAATTTGAGTTTCTGGGCTTAGAAATGCAATAATACACGACGTCAGCCATGAAAAAGTAATTAGTGTCAATCTATACATTATTAGTGAGACAGTCGATAGGATTCTAGAAAATTCGTGTGGTAATATCCACTGAAAGTGCAAAAAATCACGAATTTGAGTTTCTTGGCTTAGAAATGCAATAATAAGCGACGCCAGCCATGAAGAAGTAATGGAAGTCAATCTATACCCTATTTGTGATGGATGTTGTTAATTTAATGCCAGTCAGAGACAGTCGACAGGATTCACGAAAATTCATGTGCTATTAACCCAACGAATGTGCAAAAATTCACGAATTTGAGTTTCTTGGCTTAGAAATGCAATAATAAGCGACGTCAGCCATGAATAAGTAATGTGAATCAATCTATACCCTATTTGTGATGGACGAGGTTAATTTCATGTCAATCAGAGGCAATCGTCAGGATTCTAGAAAATTTGTGTGCTAATATCCACTGAAAGTGCAAAAAATCACGAATTTGAGTTTTTGGGCTTAGAAATGCAATAGTAAGCGACGTCGGCCATGACGAAGTAATGAGTGTCGATAACCAGCCTATTTGTGATGGACTGGGTGAATTTCACTCCAACCAGAGACAGTCGACATGGTTATAGAAAATATGTATGCTAATACCCAAAAAAGTGAAAAAAATCATGAATTTGACTTTCTTGGCTTAGAAATGCAATAATAAGCGACGACAGCCATGAAGAAGTAATGCGAGTCAATCTATACCCTATTTGTGATGGACGGGGTTAATTTTAGGTCAATCTGAGGCAATCGACGGATTCTAGAAAATTTGTGTGCTAATAGCCACCGAAAGTGCAAAAAATCACGAATTTGAGTTTTTGGGCTTAGAAATGCAATAGTAAGCGACGTCGGCCGTGACGAAGTAATGAGTGTCGATAACCAGCCTATTTGTGATGGGCTGGGTGAATTTCACTTCAACCAGAGACAATCGACATGGGTAAAGAAAATATGTATGCTAATACCCTACAAAAGTGTAAAAAATCACGAATTTGAGTTTCTTGGCTTAGAAATGCAATAATAAGCGACGTCACCATGAAAAAGTAATTAGAGTCAATCTATACCCTATTTGTGATGGACGGGGTTAATTTTAGGTCAATCGAGGCAATCGATAGGATTCTAGAAAATTTGTGTGCTAATATCCACCGAAAGTGCAAAAAATCACGAATTTGAGTTTTTGGGCTTAGAAATGCAATAGTAAGCGACGTCGGCCATGAAGAAGTAATGAGTGTCTATAACCCCTATTTGTGATGGATGTGGGTGAATTTCACTTCAACCGAGAGACGATCGACATGGTTATAGAAAATATGTATGCTAATACCCAACAAAAAAGTGCAAAAATCACGAATTTGAGTTTCTTGGCTTAGAAATGCAATAATAAGCGACGTCAGCCATGAATAAGTAATGTGAATCAATCTATACCCTATTTGTGATGGACGAGGTTAATTTCATGTCAATCAGAGGCAATCGTCAGGATTCTAGAAAATTTGTGTGCTAATATCCACTGAAAGTGCAAAAAATCACGAATTTGAGTTTTTGGGCTTAGAAATGCAATAGTAAGCGACGTCGGCCATGACGAAGTAATGAGTGTCGATAACCAGCCTATTTGTGATGGATGGGTGAATTTCACTCCAATCAGAGACAGTCGACATGGTTATAGAAAATATGTATGCTAATACCCAAAAAAGTGAAAAAAATCATGAATTTGACTTTCTTGGCTTAGAAATGCAATAATAAGCGACGACAGCCATGAAGAAGTAATGCGAGTCAATCTATACCCTATTTGTGATGGACGGGGTTAATTTTAGGTCAATCTGAGGCAATCGACAGGATTCTAGAAAATTTGTGTGCTAATATCCACGATAAGTGCAAAAAATCACGAATTTTAGTTTTTGGGCTTAGAAATGCAATAGTAAGCGACGTCGGCCATGACGAAGTAATGAGTGTCTATAACCAGCCTATTTGTGATGGTGGGTGAATTTCACTCCAACCGAGAGACGATCGACATGGTTATAGAAAATCGTATGCTAATACCCAACAAAAGTGCAAAAAATCACGAATTTGAGTTTCTTGGCTTAGAAATGCAATAATAAGCGACGTAGCCCATGAAAAAGTAATTAGAGTCAATCTATACCCTATTTGTGATGGACGAGGTTAATTTCAGGTCAATCGAGAGGCAATCGTCGAGGATTCTAGAAAATTTGTGTGCTAATATCCACCGAAAGTGCAAAAAATCACGAATTTGAGTTTTTGGGCTTAGAAATGCAATAGTAAGCGACGTCGGCCATGACGAAGTAATGAAGTGTCGATAACCCTATTTGTGATGGATGTTGGGTGAATTTCACTCCAACCAGAGACAATCGACATGGTTCATAGAAAATCATGCTAATACCCAAAAAAAGTGCAAAAAATCACGAATTTGACTTTCTTGGCTTAGAAATGCAATAATAAGCGACGTTAGCCATGAAGAAGTAATGTGAGTCAATCTATACCCTATTTGTGATGGACGGGTTAATTTCAGGTCAATCGAGGCAATCGTCGGGATTCTAGAAAATTTGTGTGCTAATATCCACCGAAAGTGCAAAAAATCACGAATTTGAGTTTTTGGGCTTAGAAATGCAATAGTAAGCGACGTCGGCCATGACGAAGTAATGAGTGTCGATAACCAGCCTATTTGTGATGGATTGGGTGAATTTCACTCCAACCGAGAGACAATCGACATGGTTATAGAAAATATGTATGCTAATACCCAAAAAAGTGAAAAAAATCATGAATTTGACTTTCTTGGCTTAGAAATGCAATAATAAGCGACGACATTAGCCATGAAGAAGTAATGCGAGTCAATCTATACCCTATTTGTGATGGACGGGGTTAATTTTAGGCCAATCGAGAGGCAATCGACAGGATTCTAGAAAATTTGTGTGCTAATATCCACGAAAGTGCAAAAAATCACGAATTTGAGTTTTTGGGCTTAGAAATGCAATAGTAAGCGACGTCGGCCATGACGAAGTAATGAGTGTCGATAACCAGCCTATTTGTGATGGGATGGGTGAATTTCACTCAACCGAGAGACAATCGACATGGTTATAGAAAATATGTATGCTAATACCCAACAAAAGTGTAAAAAATCACGAATTTGAGTTTCTTGGCTTAGAAATGCAATAATACGACGACGTCACCATGAAAAAGTAATTAGTCAATCTATACCCTATTTGTGACATGGGTTAATTTTAGCCAATGAGAGGCAATCGATAGGATTCTAGAAAATTTGTGTGGTAATATCCACCGAAAGTGCAAAAAATCACGAATTTGAGTTTCTGGGGCTTAGAAATGCAATAATAAGCGACGTCGGCCATGAAGAAGTAATGGGTGTCAATCTATACCCTATTTGTGATGGATGTTGTTAATTTAATGCCAACCGAGAGACAGTTGACATGGTTATAGAAAATTCATGTGCTAATAACCCAACAAAATGTGCAAAAAATCACGAATTTGAGTTTCTTGGCTTAGAAATGCAATAATAAGCGACGTCGGCCATGAAAAAGTAATGTGAATCAATCTATACCCTATTTGTGATGGACGAGGTTAATTTCATGTCAATCGAGAGGCAATCGTCGGGATTCTAGAAAATTTGTGTGCTAATATCCACCTTTGAAAGTGCAAAAAATCACGAATTTGAGTTTTTGGGCTTAGAAATGCAATAGTAAGCGACGTCGGCCATGACGAAGTAATGAGTGTCGATAACCACCTATTTGTGATGGATTTGGGTGAATTTCACTCCAACGAGAGACAATCGACATGGTTATAGAAAATATGAATGCTAATACCCACCAAAAGTGCAAAAAATCACGAATTTGACTTTTTGGCTTAGAAATGCAATAATAAGCGACATTAGCCATGAAGAAGTAATGGGAGTCAATCTATACCCTATTTTTGATGGACGAGGTTAATTTTAGGTCAATCAGAGGCAATCGTCCGGATTCTAGAAAATTTGTGTGCTAATATCCACGATAAGTGCAAAAAATCACGAATTTTAGTTTTTGGGCTTAGAAATGCAATAGTAAGCGAAGTCGGCCATGACGAAGTAATGAGTGTCGATAACACCAGCCTATTTGTGATGGATTGGGTGAATTTCACTCCAACCGAGAGACAATCGACATGGTTATAGAAAATATGTATGCTAATACCCAAAAAAGTGAAAAAAATCATGAATTTGACTTTCTTGGCTTAGAAATGCAATAATAAGCGACGACAGCCATGAAGAAGTAATGCGAGTCAATCTATACCCTATTTGTGATGGACGGGGTTAATTTTAGGCCAATCGAGAGGCAATCGACAGGATTCTAGAAAATTTGTGTGCTAATAGCCCGAAAGTGCAAAAAATAACGAATTTGAGTTTTTGGGCTTAGAAATGCAATAGTAAGCGACGTCGGCCGTGACGAAGTAATGAGTGTCGATAACCAGCCTATTTGTGATGGGCTGGGTGAATTTCACTTCAACCAGAGACAATCGACATGGTTATAGAAAATTTGTATGCTAATACCCAACAAAAGTGCAAAAAATCACGAATTTGAGTTTCTGGGCTTAGAAATGCAATAATATCGACGTCAGCCATGAAAAAGTAATTGGAGTCAATCTATACATTATTAGTGAGACAGTCGATAGGATTCTAGAAAATTCGTGTGGTAATATCCACTGAAAGTGCAAAAAATCACGAATTTGAGTTTCTTGGCTTAGAAATGCAATAATAAGCGACGCCAGCCATGAAGAAGTAATGGGAGTCAATCTATACCCTATTTGTGATGGACGGGGTTCACGAAATTTCATGTCAATCGAGGCAATCGTCGGATTCTAATGTGAAAATTTGTGTGCTCTAGAAAATTTATGCTAATATCCCCGAAAGTGCAAAAAAAATCACGAATTTGAGTTTTTGGGCTTAGAAATGCAATAGTAAGCGACGTCGGCCATGACGAAGTAATGAGTGTCGATAACCAGCCTATTTGTGATGGACTGGGTGAATTTCACTCCAACCAGAGACAATCGACATGGTTATAGAAAATATGTATGCTAATACCCAAAAAAGTGAAAAAAATCATGAATTTGACTTTCTTGGCTTAGAAATGCAATAATAAGCGACGACAGCCATGAAGAAGTAATGCGAGTCAATCTATACCCTATTTGTGATGGATGGGTTAATTTTAGGCCAATCGAGAGGCAATCGACAGGATTCTAGAAAATTTGTGTGCTAATAGCCACGAAAGTGCAAAAAATCACGAATTTGAGTTTTTGGGCTTAGAAATGCAATAATAAGCGACGTCGGCCATGACGAAGTAATGAGTGTCGATAACCAAGCCTATTTGTGATGGTGGGTGAATTTCACGCCAACCGAGAGACAATCGACATGGTTATAGAAAATCGTATGCTAATACCCACCAAAAGTGCAAAAAATCACGAATTTGAGTTTCTTGGCTTAGAAATGCAATAATAAGCGACGTCAGCCATGAAAAGTAATGGAGTCAATCTATACCCTATTTGTGATGGACGAGGTTAATTTCATGTCAATCGAGAGGCAATCGTCGGGATTCTAGAAAATTTGTGTGCTAATATCCACCGAAAGTGCAAAAAAAACGAATTTGAGTTTTTGGGCTTAGAAATGCAATAGTAAGCGACGTCGGCCATGACGAAGTAATGAGTGTCGATAACCAGCCTATTTGTGATGGATGGGTGAATTTCATCCAACCAGAGACAATCGACATGGTTATAGAAAATATCAATGCTAATACCCAAAAAAGTGCAAAAAATCACGAATTTGACTTTCTTGGCTTAGAAATGCAATAATAAGCGACGTTAGCCATGAAGAAGTAATGTGAGTCAATCTATACCCTATTTGTGATGGACGGGGTTAATTTTAGGTCAATCAGAGGCAATCGTCAGGATTCTAGAAAATTTGTGTGCTAATATCCACGATAAGTGCAAAAAATCACGAATTTGAGTTTTTGGGCTTAGAAATGCAATAGTAAGCGACGTCGGCCATGACGAAGTAATGAGTGTCGATAACCAGCCTATTTGTGATGGGGTGGGTGAATTTCACTCCAACCAGAGACAATCGACATGGTTATAGAAAATATGTATGCTAATACCCACCAAAAGTGCAAAAAATCACGAATTTGACTTTTTCTTGGCTTAGAAATGCAATAATAGCGACGTTAACCATGAAAAAGTAATGAGTCAATCTATACCCTATTTGTGATGGACGGGTTAATTAGGTGAGGCAATCGATAGGATTCTAGAAAATTTGTGTGCTAATATCCACCGAAAGTGCAAAAAATCACGAATTTGAGTTTTTGGGCTTAGAAATGCAATAGTAAGCGACGTCGGCCATGACGAAGTAATGAGTGTCGATAACCATACCCTATTTGTGATGGATGTTGGGTGAATTTCACTCCAACCGAGACAATCGACATGGTTATAGAAAATATGTATGCTAATACCCACGAAAAGTGCAAAAAATCACGAATTTGAGTTTCTTGGCTTAGAAATGCAATAATAAGCGACGTTAGCCATGAAGAAGTAATGGGAGTCAATCTATACCCTATTTGTGATGGACGAGGTTAATTTCATGTCAATCAGAGGCAATCGTCAGGATTCTAGAAAATTTGTGTGCTAATATCCACTGAAAGTGCAAAAAATCACGAATTTGAGTTTTTGGGCTTAGAAATGCAATAGTAAGCGACGTCGGCCATGACGAAGTAATGAGTGTCGATAACCAGCCTATTTGTGATGGATTGGGTGAATTTCACTCCAACCGAGAGACAATCGACATGGTTATAGAAAATATGTATGCTAATACCCAAAAAGTGTGCAAAAAAAAATCACGAATTTGACTTTCTTGGCTTAGAAATGCAATAATAAGCGACATTAGCCATGAAGAAGTAATGGAGTCAATCTATACCCTATTTGTGATGGACGGGGTTAATTTTAGGTCAATCAGAGGCAATCGTCAGGATTCTAGAAAATTTGTGTGCTAATATCCACGATAAGTGCAAAAAATCACGAATTTTAGTTTTTGGGCTTAGAAATGCAATAGTAAGCGACGTCGGCCATGACGAAGTAATGAGTGTCGATACAGCCTATTTGTGATGGGTGGGTGAATTTCACTCCAACCGAGAGACAATCGACATGGTTATAGAAAATATGTATGCTAATACCCAAAAAAGTGCAAAAAATCACGAATTTGACTTTCTTGGCTTAGAAATGCAATAATAAGCGACGTTAGCCATGAAAAGTAATGGAGTCAATCTATACCCTATTTGTGATGGACGGGGTTAATTTTAGGTCAATCAGAGGCAATCGTCAGGATTCTAGAAAATTTGTGTGCTAATATCCACTGAAAGTGCAAAAAATCACGAATTTGAGTTTTTGGGCTTAGAAATGCAATAGTAAGCGACGTCGGCCATGACGAAGTAATGAGTGTCGATAACCAGCCTATTTGTGATGGATTGGGTGAATTTCACTGCCAACCAGAGACAATCGACATGGTTATAGAAAATATGTATGCTAATACCCAAAAAAGTGCAAAAAATCACGAATTTGACTTTCTTGGCTTAGAAATGCAATAATAATAAGCGACATTATCAGCCATGAAGAAGTAATGGGAGTCAATCTATACCCTATTTGTGATGGACGGGGTTAATTTCAGGTCAATCGAGAGGCAATCGTCGGATTCTAGAAAATTTGTGTGCTAATATCCACCGAAAGTGCAAAAAATCACGAATTTGAGTTTTTGGGCTTAGAAATGCAATAGTAAGCGACGTCGGCCATGACGAAGTAATGAGTGTCGATAACCAGCCTATTTGTGATGGATGGGTGAATTTCACTCCAACCGAGAGACAATCGACATGGTTATAGAAAATATGTATGCTAATACCCACCAAAAGTGCAAAAAATCACGAATTTGACTTTCTTGGCTTAGAAATGCAATAATAAGCGACGACGACCATGAAGAAGTAATGCGAGTCAATCTATACCCTATTTGTGATGGAATGGGTTAATTTTAGGCCAATCGAGAGGCAATCGACAGGATTCTAGAAAATTTGTGTGCTAATACCCACTAAAAGTGCAAAAAATCACAATTTGAGTTTTGGGCTTAGAAATGCAATAGTAAGCGACGTCGGCCATGACGAAGTAATGAGTGTCGATAACCAGCCTATTTGTGATGGACTGGGTGAATTTCACTCCATCCAGAGACAGACATGGTTATAGAAAATCCGTATGCTAATACCCAACAAAAGTGCAAAAAATCACGAATTTGAGTTTCTTGGCTTAGAAATGCAATAAATACACGACGTCGCCATGAAAAAGTAATTAGGAGTCAATCTATACATTATTAGTGAGACACGAATCGATAGGATTCTAGAAAATTCGTGTGGTAATATCCACTGAAAGTGCAAAAAATCACGAATTTGACTTTCTTTGCTTAGAAATGCAATAATAAGCGACGCCAGCCATGAAGAAGTAATGGGAGTTGATCTATACCCTATTTGTGATGGACGAGGTTAATTTCATGTCAATCAGAGGCAATCGTCAGGATTCTAGAAAATTTGTGTGCTAATATCCACTGAAAGTGCAAAAAATCACGAATTTGAGTTTTTGGGCTTAGAAATGCAATAGTAAGCGACGTCGGCCATGACGAAGTAATGAGTGTCGATAACCAGCCTATTTATGATGGATTGGGTGAATTTCACTCCAACCAGAGACAATCGACATGGTTATAGAAAATATGTATGCTAATACCCAAAAAAGTGCAAAAAATCACGAATTTGACTTTCTTGGCTTAGAAATGCAATAATAAGCGACATTAGCCATGAAGAAGTAATGGGAGTCAATCTATACCCTATTTGTGATGGACGGGGTTAATTTTAGGTCAATCAGAGGCAATCGTCAGGATTCTAGAAAATTTGTGTGCTAATATCCACTGAAAGTGCAAAAAATCACGAATTTGAGTTTTTGGGCTTAGAAATGCAATAGTAAGCGACGTCGGCCATGACGAAGTAATGAGTGTCGATAACCAGCCTATTTGTGATGGACTGGGTGAATTTCACTCCAACCAGAGACAATCGACATGGTTTAGAAAATATGTATGCTAATACCCACAAAAGTGCAAAAAATCACGAATTTGACTTTCTTGGCTTAGAAATGCAATAATAAGCGACGACAACCAATGAAGAAGTAATGCGAGTCAATCTATACCCTATTTGTGATGGAATGGGTTAATTTTAGGCCAATCAGAGGCAATCGACAGGATTCTAGAAAATTTGTGTGCTAATACCCACTAAAAGTACAAAAAGTCACGAATTTGAGTTTTGGGGCTTAGAAATGCAATAATAAGCGACGTCGGCCATGACAAAGTAATGGGTGTCGATATAACTAGCCTATTTGTGATGGACTGGGTGCTAATTTCACGCCAACCAGAGACAGTTGGCATGGTTATAGAAAATCCGTGTGCTAATACCGACCAAAAGTGCAAAAAATCACGAATTTGAGTTTCTTGGCTTCGAAATGCAATAATAAGCGACGATAGCAATAAAAAGTAATTGGAGTCAATCTATACATTATTAGTGAGACAGTCGATAGGATTCTAGAAAATTCGTGTGGTAATATCCACTGAAAGTGCAAAAAATCACGAATTTGAGTTTCTTGGCTTAGAAATGCAATAATAAGCGACGTCAGCCATGAAGAAGTAATGGGAGTTAATCTATACCCTATTTGTGATGGACGAGGTTAATTTCATGTCAATCAGAGGCAATCGTCAGGATTCTAGAAAATTTGTGTGCTAATATCCACTGAAAGTGCAAAAAATTACGAATTTTAGTTTTTGGGCTTAGAAATGCAATAGTAAGTGACGTCGGCCATGACGAAGTAATGAGTGTCGATAACCAGCCTATTTGTGATGGAGTGGGTGAATTTCCCTCCAACCAGAGACAGTCGACATGGTTATAGAAAATATGTATGCTAATATCCACCAAAAGTGCAAAAAATCATGAATTTGACTTTCTTTGCTTAGAAATGCAATAATAAGCGACATTAGCCATGAAGAAGTAATGGGAGTCAATCTATACCCTATTTGTGATGGACGGGTTAATTTCAGGTCAATCGAGAGGCAATCGTCCGGATTTTAGAAAATTTGTGTGCTAATATCCACTGAAAGTGCAAAAAATCACGAATTTCAGTTTTTGGGCTTAGAAATGCAATAGTAAGCGACGTCGGCCATGACGAAGTAATGAGTGTCGATAACCAGCCTATTTATGATGGATTTGGGTGAATTTCACTCCAACCAGAGACAATCGACATGGTTATAGAAAATATGTATGCTAATACCCAAAAAAGTGCAAAAAATCATGAATTTGACTTTCTTGGCTTAGAAATGCAATAATAAGCGACGACACCATGAAGAAGTAATGCGAGTCAATCTATACCCTATTTGTGATGGACGGGGTTAATTTTAGGCCAATCGAGGCAATCGACAGGATTCTAGAAAATTTGTGTGCTAATAGCCACTGAAAGTGCAAAAAATAACGAATTTGAGTTTTTGGGCTTAGAAATGCAATAGTAAGCGACGTCGGCCATGACGAAGTAATGAGTGTCGATAACCAGCCTATTTGTGATGGGTGGGTGAATTTCACTTCAACCGAGAGACAATCGACATGGTTATAGAAAATTTGTATGCTAATACCCAACAAAAGTGCAAAAAATCACGAATTTGAGTTTCGGGCTTAGAAATGCAATAATACACGACGTCGCCATGAAAAAGTAATTGGAGTCAATCTATACATTATTTATTAGTGAGACAAAAAATCACGAATTTGAGTTTCTTCGATAGGATTCTAGAAAATTTTGTGTGGTAATATCCACGGGATTCACGAAAATTCATGTGCTATTAACCCAACGAAAGTGCAAAAAATCACGAATTTGAGTTTCTTGGCTTAGAAATGCAATAATAAGCGACGACGACCATGAAGAAGTAATGGAGTCAATCTATACCCTATTTGTGATGGACGGTGTTAATTTCATGTCAATCGAGGCAATCGTCGGATTCTAGAAAATTTGTGTGCTAATATCCACCGAAAGTGCAAAAAATCACGAATTTGAGTTTTTGGGCTTAGAAATGCAATAGTAAGCGACGTCGGCCATGACGAAGTAATGAGTGTCGATAACCAGACCTATTTATGATGGACTGGGTGAATTTCACTCCAACCGAGACAATCGACATGGTTATAGAAAATATGTATGCTAATACCCAAAAAAGTGCAAAAAATCATGAATTTGACTTTCTTGGCTTAGAAATGCAATAATAAGCGACGACATGACCATGAAGAAGTAATGCGAGTCAATCTATACCCTATTTGTGATGGACGGGGTTAATTTTAGGCCAATCGAGGCAATCGACAGGATTCTAGAAAATTTGTGTGCTAATAGCCACTGAAAGTGCAAAAAATAACGAATTTGAGTTTTTGGGCTTAGAAATGCAATAGTAAGCGACGTCGGCCATGACGAAGTAATGAGTGTCGATAACCAGCCTATTTGTGATGGGCTGGGTGAATTTCACTTCAACCGAGAGACAATCGACACTGGTTATAGAAAATTTGTATGCTAATAGTTTCGGGCTTAACAAAAGTGCAAAAAATCACGAATTTGAGTTTCGGGCTTAGAAATGCAATAATACACGACGTCGACCATGAAAAAGTAATTGGAGTCAATCTATACCCTATTTGTGATGGATGTTGTTAATTTAATGCCAATAGAGAGACGATAGGATTCTAGAAAATTCGTGTGGTAATATCCACTGAAAGTGCAAAAAATCACGAATTTGACTTTCTTTGCTTAGAAATGCAATAATAAGCGACGCCAGCCATGAAGAAGTAATGGGAGTCAATCTATACCCTATTTGTGATGGACGGTGTTAATTTCAGGTCAATCAGAGGCAATCGTCGGATTCTAGAAAATTTGTGTGCTAATATCCACTGAAAGTGCAAAAAATCACGAATTTGAGTTTTTGGGCTTAGAAATGCAATAGTAAGCGACGTCGGCCATGACGAAGTAATGAGTGTCGATAACCAGCCTATTTATGATGGACTCGGTGAATTTCACTCCAACCAGATACAATCGACATGGTTATAGAAAATATGTATGCTAATACCCAAAAAAGTGAAAAAAATCATGAATTTAACTTTCTTGGCTTAGAAATGCAATAATAAGCGACGACAACCAATGAAGAAGTAATGCGAGTCAATCTATACCCTATTTGTGATGGAATGGGTTAATTTTAGGCCAATCAGAGGCAATCGACAGGATTCTAGAAAATTTTTGTGCTAATAGCCACTAAAAGTACAAAAAGTCACGAATTTGAGTTTTGGGGCTTAGAAATGCAATAGTAAGCGACGTCGGCCATGACGAAGTAATGGTGTCGATAACCAAGCCTATTTGTGATGGGGGTTGGGTGAATTTCACTTCAACCGAGAGACAATCGACATGGTTATAGAAAATCCGTATGCTAATACCCAACAAAAGTGCAAAAAATCACGAATTTGAGTTTCTTGGCTTAGAAATGCAATAATAGCGACGTCGACCATGAAAAAGTAATGGGAGTCAATCTATACCCTATTTGTGATGGACGAGGTTAATTTAGTCAATGAGGCAATCGTAGGATTCTAGAAAATTTGTGTGGTAATATCCACCGAAAGTGCAAAAAATCACGAATTTGAGTTTTTGGGCTTAGAAATGCAATAATAAGCGACGTCGGCCATGACGAAGTAATGAGTGTCAATCTATACCCTATTTGTGATGGATGGTGAATTTAATGCCAACCGAGAGAGACATCGACATGGTTCATAGAAAATCATGAATGCTAATACCCAACAAAAGTGCAAAAAATCACGAATTTGTTTCTTGGCTTAGAAATGCAATAATAAGCGACGTTAGCCATGAAATAAGTAATGGAATCAATCTATACCCTATTTGTGATGGACGAGGTTAATTTCATGTCAATCGAGGCAATCGTCGGGATTCTAGAAAATTTGTGTGCTAATATCCACCGAAAGTGCAAAAAATCACGAATTTGAGTTTTTGCTTAGAAATGCAATAGTAAGCGACGTCGGCCATGACGAAGTAATGAGTGTCGATAACCAGCCTATTTGTGATGGATGGGTGAATTTCACTCCAACCGAGAGACAATCGACATGGTGATAGAAAATATGAATGCTAATACCCACCAAAAGTGCAAAAAATCACGAATTTGACTTTCTTGGCTTAGAAATGCAATAATAAGCGACGTTAGCCATGAAGAAGTAATGGAGTCAATCTATACCCTATTTGTGATGGACGGGGTTAATTTTAGGTCAATCGAGGCAATCGTCGGGATTCTAGAAAATTTGTGTGCTAATATCCACGAAAGTGCAAAAAATCACGAATTTGAGTTTTTGGGCTTAGAAATGCAATAGTAAGCGACGTCGGCCATGACGAAGTAATGAGTGTCGATAACCAGCCTATTTGTGATGGGGTGGGTGAATTTCACTCCAACCAGAGACAGTCGACATGGTTATAGAAAATATGTATGCTAATACCCAAAAAAGTGCAAAAAATCACGAATTTGACTTTCTTGGCTTAGAAATGCAATAATAACGACGTTAGCCATGAAAAGTAATGGGAGTCAATCTATACCCTATTTGTGATGGACGGGGTTAATTTTAGGTCAATCGAGGCAATCGTCAGGATTCTAGAAAATTTGTGTGCTAATATCCACCGAAAGTGCAAAAAATCACGAATTTGAGTTTTTGGGCTTAGAAATGCAATAGTAAGCGACGTCGGCCATGACGAAGTAATGAGTGTCGATAACCAGCCTATTTGTGATGGATTGGGTGAATTTCACTGCCAACCAGAGACAATCGACATGGTTATAGAAAATATGTATGCTAATACCCAAAAAAGTGCAAAAAATCACGAATTTGAGTTTCTTGGCTTAGAAATGCAATAATAAGCGACGACATTAGCCATGAAGAAGTAATGGGAGTCAATCTATACCCTATTTGTGATGGACGGGGTTAATTTCATGTCAATCGAGAGGAATCGTCGGGATTCTAGAAAATTTGTGTGCTAATATCCACCGAAAGTGCAAAAAATCACGAATTTGAGTTTTTGGGCTTAGAAATGCAATAGTAAGCGACGTCGGCCATGACGAAGTAATGAGTGTCGATAACCAGCCTATTTGTGATGGACTGGGTGAATTTCACTCCAACCGAGAGACAATCGACATGGTTATAGAAAATATGTATGCTAATACCCAAAAAGTGCAAAAAATCACGAATTTGACTTTCTTGGCTTAGAAATGCAATAATAAGCGACGACGACCATGAAGAAGTAATGAGTCAATCTATACCCTATTTGTGATGGACGGGTTAATTTTAGGCCAATCGAGGCAATCGACAGGATTCTAGAAAATTTGTGTGCTAATACCCACTAAAAGTGCAAAAAATCACGAATTTGAGTTTTTGGGCTTAGAAATGCAATAGTAAGCGACGTCGGCCATGACGAAGTAATGAGTGTCGATAACCAGCCTATTTGTGTGATGGGTGGGTGAATTTCACTTCAACCGAGAGAGACAATCGGAGATGTATGCTAATACCCAACAAAAGACACGAATTTGAGTTTCGGGCTTAGAAAGCAAAAATATGAAAAAAAAGTGTGTGTGCTAATACCCTACAAAAGTGCAAAAAATCACGAATTTGAGTTTCTTGGCTTAGAAATGCAATAATAAGCGACGATAGCCATGAAAAAGTAATTGGAGTCAATCTATACCCTATTAGTGATGGATGTTGTTAATTTAATCGATAGGATTCTAGAAAATTCGTGTGGTAATATCATGTGCTATTAACCCAACGAAAGTGCAAAAATCACGAATTTGACTTTCTTGGCTTAGAAATGCAATAATAAGCGACGCCACCATGAAGAAGTAATGGAGTCAATCTATACCCTATTTGTGATGGACGGGTTAATTTCATGTCAATCGAGAGGCAATCGTCGGATTCTAGAAAATTTGTGTGCTAATATCCACCGAAAGTGCAAAAAATCACGAATTTGAGTTTTTGGGCTTAGAAATGCAATAGTAAGCGACGTCGGCCATGACGAAGTAATGAGTGTCGATAACCAGCCTATTTGTGATGGACTGGGTGAATTTCACTCCAACCGAGAGACAATCGACATGGTTATAGAAAATATGTATGCTAATACCCAAAAAAGTGAAAAAAATCATGAATTTAACTTTCTTGGCTTAGAAATGCAATAATAAGCGACGACAACCAATGAAGAAGTAATGCGAGTCAATCTATACCCTATTTGTGATGGAATGGGTTAATTTTAGGCCAATCGAGGCAATCGACGGGATTCTAGAAAATTTGTGTGCTAATAGCCACTAAAAGTGCAAAAAATCACGAATTTGAGTTTTTGGGCTTAGAAATGCAATAATAAGCGACGTCGGCCATGACAAAGTAATGGAGTGTCGATAAAGCCCTATTTGTGATGGGGTGGGTAATTTCACGCCAACCAGAGACAGTTGGCACGGTTATAGAAAATCCGTGTGCTAATACCGACCAAAAGTGCAAAAAATCACGAATTTGAGTTTCTTGGCTTCGAAATGCAATAATAAGCGACGTCAGCCATGAAAAAGTAATGGGAATCAATCTATACCCTATTTGTGATGGACGAGGTTAATTTCATGTCAATCAGAGGCAATCGTCAGGATTCTAGAAAATTTGTGTGCTAATATCCACTGAAAGTGCAAAAAATCACGAATTTGAGTTTTTGGGCTTAGAAATGCAATAGTAAGCGACGTCGGCCATGACGAAGTAATGAGTGTCGATAACCAGCCTATTTGTGATGGATGGTGAATTTCCTCCAACCAGAGACAGTCGACATTGTGATAGAAAATCTGAATGCTAATATCCACCAAAAGTGCAAAAAATCACGAATTTGACTTTCTTGGCTTAGAAATGCAATAATAAGCGACGTTAGCCATGAAGAAGTAATGGGAGTCAATCTATACCCTATTTGTGATGGACGAGGTTAATTTCAGGTCAATCAGAGGCAATCGTCAGGATTCTAGAAAATTTGTGTGCTAATATCCACTGAAAGTGCAAAAAATCACGAATTTGAGTTTTTGGGCTTAGAAATGCAATAGTAAGCGACGTCGGCCATGACGAAGTAATGAGTGTCGATAACCAGCCTATTTGTGATGGACTGGGTGAATTTCCCTCCAACCAGAGACAGTCGACATGGTTATAGAAAATCTGAATGCTAATATCCACCAAAAGTGCAAAAAATCACGAATTTGACTTTCTTGGCTTAGAAATGCAATAATAAGCGACGTTAGCCATGAAGAAGTAATGCGAGTCAATCTATACCCTATTTGTGATGGACGGGGTTAATTTTAGGTCAATCAGAGGCAATCGTCCGGATTCTAGAAAATTTGTGTGCTAATATCCCACGAAAGTGCAAAAAATCACGAATTTGAGTTTTTGGGCTTAGAAATGCAATAGTAAGCGACGTCGGCCATGACGAAGTAATGAGTGTCGATAACAGCCCTATTTGTGATGGGTTGGGTGAATTTCACTCCAACCGAGAGACAATCGACATGGTTATAGAAAATATGTATGCTAATACCCAACAAAAGTGCAAAAAATCACGAATTTGACTTTCTTTGGCTTAGAAATGCAATAATAAGCGACGTCACCATGAAAAAGTAATGGGAGTCAATCTATACCCTATTTGTGATGGACGGGTTAATTTTAGTCAATCGAGGCAATCGTAGGATTCTAGAAAATTTGTGTGCTAATATCCACCGAAAGTGCAAAAAATCACGAATTTGAGTTTTTGGGCTTAGAAATGCAATAATAAGCGACGTCGGCCATGACGAAGTAATGAGTGTCGATAACTATACCCTATTTGTGATGGATGTTGGGTGAATTTCACTCCAACCGAGAGACAATCGACATGGTTATAGAAAATATGTATGCTAATACCCAACAAAAGTGCAAAAAATCACGAATTTGAGTTTCTTGGCTTAGAAATGCAATAATAAGCGACGTCAGCCATGAAAAAGTAATTGAGTCAATCTATACCCTATTTGTGATGGACGGGTTAATTTCATGTCAATGAGAGAGGCAATCGTCGGGATTCTAGAAAATTTGTGTGCTAATATCCACCGAAAGTGCAAAAAATCACGAATTTGAGTTTTTGGGCTTAGAAATGCAATAGTAAGCGACGTCGGCCATGACGAAGTAATGAGTGTCGATAACTATACCCTATTTGTGATGGATGGGTGAATTTCACTCCAACCGAGAGACAATCGACATGGTTATAGAAAATATGTATGCTAATACCCAAAAAAGTGCAAAAAATCACGAATTTGACTTTCTTGGCTTAGAAATGCAATAATAAGCGACATTAGCCATGAAGAAGTAATGGAGTCAATCTATACCCTATTTGTGATGGACGGGGTTAATTTTAGGTCAATCGAGGCAATCGTCGGGATTCTAGAAAATTTGTGTGCTAATATCCACCGAAAGTGCAAAAAATCACGAATTTGAGTTTTTGGGCTTAGAAATGCAATAGTAAGCGACGTCGGCCATGACGAAGTAATGAGTGTCGATAACCAGCCTATTTGTGATGGACTGGGTGAATTTCACTCCAACCGAGAGACAATCGACATGGTGATAGAAAATCCGAATGCTAATACCCACCAAAAGTGCAAAAAATCACGAATTTGACTTTCTTGGCTTAGAAATGCAATAATAAGCGACGACGACCAATGAAGAAGTAATGCGAGTCAATCTATACCCTATTTGTGATGGATGGGTTAATTTTAGGCCAATCGAGGCAATCGATAGGATTCTAGAAAATTTGTGTGCTAATATCCACCGAAAGTGCAAAAAATCACGAATTTGAGTTTTGGGCTTAGAAATGCAATAATAAGCGACGTCGGCCATGACGAAGTAATGGAGTGTCGATAATACCCTATTTGTGATGGATGTTGGGTTAATTTCACGCCAACCAGACAGTCGACATGGTTATAGAAAATATGTGTGCTAATACCCACCAAAAGTGCAAAAAATCACGAATTTGAGTTTCTTGGCTTAGAAATGCAATAATAAGCGACGTACCATGAAAAAGTAATTGGAGTCAATCTATACCCTATACATTATTAGTGAGACAATCGATAGGATTCTAGAAAATTCGTGTGGTAATATCCACCGAAAGTGCAAAAAATCACGAATTTGAGTTTTTGGCTTAGAAATGCAATAATAAGCGACGTCACCATGAAGAAGTAATGGAGTCAATCTATACCCTATTTGTGATGGACGAGGTTAATTTCATGTCAATCAGAGGCAATCGTCAGGATTCTAGAAAATTTGTGTGCTAATATCCACTGAAAGTGCAAAAAATCACGAATTTGAGTTTTTGGGCTTAGAAATGCAATAGTAAGCGACGTCGGCCATGACGAAGTAATGAGTGTCGATAACCAGCCTATTTGTGATGGACTGGGTGAATTTCACTCCAACCAGAGACAATCGACATGGTTATAGAAAATATGTATGCTAATACCCACCAAAAGTGCAAAAAATCACGAATTTGACTTTCTTGGCTTAGAAATGCAATAATAAGCGACGACAACCATGAAGAAGTAATGCGAGTCAATCTATACCCTATTTGTGATGGAATGGGTTAATTTTAGGCCAATCAGAGGCAATCGACAGGATTCTAGAAAATTTGTGTGCTAATACCCACTAAAAGTGCAAAAAATCACGAATTTGAGTTTTTGGGCTTAGAAATGCAATAATAAGCGACGTCGGCCATGACAAAGTAATGGGTGTCGATCACAAGCCTATTTGTGATGGATGTTGGGTTAATTTCACGCCAACCGAGAGACAGTTGACATGGTTATAGAAAATCCGTGTGCTAATACCGACCAAAAGTGCAAAAAATCACGAATTTGAGTTTCTTGGCTTCGAAATGCAATAATAAGCGACGTCAGCCATGAAAAAGTAATGGGAATCAATCTATACCCTATTTGTGATGGACGAGGTTAATTTCATGTCAATCAGAGGCAATCGTCAGGATTCTAGAAAATTTGTGTGCTAATATCCACTGAAAGTGCAAAAAATCACGAATTTGAGTTTTTGGGCTTAGAAATGCAATAGTAAGCGACGTCGGCCATGACGAAGTAATGAGTGTCGATAACTATAGCCTATTTGTGATGGATGGGTGAATTTCACTCCAACCGAGAGAGACAATCGACATGGTTATAGAAAATATGTATGCTAATACCCAAAAAAGTGCAAAAAATCACGAATTTGACTTTCTTGGCTTAGAAATGCAATAATAAGCGACGTTAGCCATGAAGAAGTAATGGAGTCAATCTATACCCTATTTTGATGGATGGGGGTTAATTTTAGGTCAATCGAGAGGCAATCGTCGGGATTCTAGAAAATTTGTGTGCTAATATCCACTGAAAGTGCAAAAAATCACGAATTTGAGTTTTTGGGCTTAGAAATGCAATAGTAAGCGACGTCGGCCATGACGAAGTAATGAGTGTCGATAACCAGCCTATTTGTGATGGACTTGGTGAATTTCACTCCAATCAGAGACAGTCGACATGGTTATAGAAATTATGTATGCTAATACCCAAAAAAGTGCAAAAAATCACGAATTTGACTTTCTTGGCTTAGAAATGCAATAATAAGCGACGATTAGCCATGAAGAAAGTAATGGAGTCAATCTATACCCTATTTGTGATGGACGGGGTTAATTTTAGGTCAATCGAGAGGCAATCGTCGAGGATTCTAGAAAATTTGTGTGCTAATATCCACCGAAAGTGCAAAAAATCACGAATTTGAGTTTTTGGGCTTAGAAATGCAATAGTAAGCGACGTCGGCCATGACGAAGTAATGAGTGTCGATAACCAGCCTATTTGTGATGGACTGGGTGAATTTCACTCCAACCGAGAGACAATCGACATGGTTATAGAAAATATGTATGCTAATACCCAACAAAAGTGCAAAAAATCACGAATTTGACTTTCTTGGCTTAGAAATGCAATAATAAGCGACGACAACCATGAAGAAGTAATTAGAGTCAATCTATACCCTATTTGTGATGGATGGGTTAATTTTAGGCCAATCGAGAGGCAATCGAGGATTCTAGAAAATTTGTGTGCTAATATCCACGAAAGTGCAAAAAATCACGAATTTGAGTTTTTGGGCTTAGAAATGCAATAATAAGCGACGTCGGCCATGAAGAAGTAATGGGTGTCGATCACTATACCCTATTTGTGATGGATGGGTTAATTTCACGCCAACCAGAGAGACGATCGACATGGTTATAGAAAATCATGTGCTAATACCCAACCAAAAGTGCAAAAAATCACGAATTTGAGTTTCTTGGCTTAGAAATGCAATAATAAGCGACGTCAGCCATGAAAAAGTAATGTGAATCAATCTATACCCTATTTGTGATGGACGAGGTTAATTTCATGTCAATCAGAGGCAATCGTCAGGATTCTAGAAAATTTGTGTGCTAATATCCACTGAAAGTGCAAAAAATCACGAATTTGAGTTTTTTGGGCTTAGAAATGCAATAGTAAGCGACGTCGGCCATGACGAAGTAATGAGTGTCGATAACCAGCCTATTTGTGATGGACTTGGTGAATTTCCCTCCAACCAGAGACAGTCGACATGGTTATAGAAAATATGTATGCTAATATCCACCAAAAGTGCAAAAAATCATGAATTTGACTTTCTTTGCTTAGAAATGCAATAATAAGCGACATTAGCCATGAAGAAGTAATGGGAGTCAATCTATACCCTATTTGTGATGGACGAGGTTAATTTAGGTCAATCGAGGCAATCGTCGGATTCTAGAAAATTTGTGTGCTAATATCCACCGAAAGTGCAAAAAATCACGAATTTGAGTTTTTGGGCTTAGAAATGCAATAGTAAGCGACGTCGGCCATGACGAAGTAATGAGTGTCGATAACCACCTATTTGTGATGGACTGGGTGAATTTCACTCCAACCAGATACAATCGACATGGTTATAGAAAATATGTATGCTAATACCCAAAAAAGTGAAAAAAATCATGAATTTGACTTTCTTGGCTTAGAAATGCAATAATAAGCGACGACAGCCATGAAGAAGTAATGCGAGTCAATCTATACCCTATTTGTGATGGACGGGGTTAATTTTAGGCCAATCTGAGGCAATCGACAGGATTCTAGAAAATTTGTGTGCTAATAGCCACTGAAAGTGCAAAAAATAACGAATTTGAGTTTTTGGGCTTAGAAATGCAATAGTAAGCGACGTCGGCCGTGACGAAGTAATGAGTGTCGATAACCAGCCTATTTGTGATGGGCTGGGTGAATTTCACTTCAACCAGAGACAATCGACATGGTTATAGAAAATTTGTATGCTAATACCCAACAAAAGTGCAAAAAATCACGAATTTGAGTTTCTGGGCTTAGAAATGCAATAATACACGACGTCAGCCATGAAAAAGTAATTGGAGTCAATCTATACATTATTAGTGAGACAAGTCGATATCGATAGATTCTAGAAAATTCGTGTGGTAATATCCACCGAAAGTGCAAAAAATCACGAATTTGAGTTTCTTGGCTTAGAAATGCAAAATGCAATAATAAGCGACGCCGAGAGAGACCATGAAGAAGTAATGGAGTCAATCTATACCCTATTTGTGATGGATGGTGTTAATTTCAGGTCAATCAGAGGCAATCGTCTGGATTCTAGAAAATTTGTGTGCTAATATCCACTGAAAGTGCAAAAAATCACGAATTTGAGTTTTTGGGCTTAGAAATGCAATAGTAAGCGACGTCGGCCATGACGAAGTAATGAGTGTCGATAACCAGCCTATTTGTGATGGACTGGGTGAATTTCACTCCAACGAGATACAATCGACATGGTTATAGAAAATATGTATGCTAATACCCAAAAAAGTGAAAAAAATCATGAATTTAACTTTCTTGGCTTAGAAATGCAATAATAAGCGACGACAACCAATGAAGAAGTAATGCGAGTCAATCTATACCCTATTTGTGATGGAATGGGTTAATTTTAGGCCAAATCAATCGAGGCAATCGAGGATTCTAGAAAATTTGTGTGCTAATAGCCACTAAAAGTGCAAAAAATCACGAATTTGAGTTTTTGGGCTTAGAAATGCAATAGTAAGCGACGTCGGCCATGACGAAGTAATGAGTGTCGATAACAAGCCTATTTGTGATGGACCGGGTGAATTTCACTCCAACCAGAGACAGTCGACATGGTTATAGAAAATCCGTATGCTAATACCCAACAAAAGTGCAAAAAATCACGAATTTGAGTTTCTTGGCTTAGAAATGCAATAATAACGACGTCAGCCATGAAAAAGTAATGGGTGTCAATCTATACCCTATTTGTGATGGACGAGGTTAATTTCAGTGTCAATCGAGAGGCAATCGTAGGATTCTAGAAAATTTGTGTGCTAATATCCACCGAAAGTGCAAAAAATCACGAATTTGAGTTTTTGGGCTTAGAAATGCAATAGTAAGCGACGTCGGCCATGACGAAGTAATGAGTGTCGATACCCTATTTGTGATGGATGTTGGTGAATTTCCCTCCAACCGAGAGACGATCGACATGGTTATAGAAAATTCATGAATGCTAATACCCACCAAAAGTGCAAAAAATCACGAATTTGACTTTCTTGGCTTAGAAATGCAATAATAAGCGACGTTAGCCATGAATAAGTAATGGAGTCAATCTATACCCTATTTGTGATGGACGAGGTTAATTTCATGTCAATCGAGAGGCAATCGTCGGATTCTAGAAAATTTGTGTGCTAATATCCACCGAAAGTGCAAAAAATCACGAATTTGAGTTTTTGGGCTTAGAAATGCAATAGTAAGCGACGTCGGCCATGACGAAGTAATGAGTGTCGATAACCAGCCTATTTGTGATGGATTGGGTGAATTTCACTCCAACCGAGACAATCGACATGGTTATAGAAAATATGTATGCTAATACCCAAAAAAGTGAAAAAAATCATGAATTTGACTTTCTTGGCTTAGAAATGCAATAATAAGCGACGACGACCATGAAGAAGTAATGCGAGTCAATCTATACCCTATTTGTGATGGACGGGGTTAATTTTAGGCCAATCGAGGCAATCGACAGGATTCTAGAAAATTTGTGTGCTAATATAGCCACCGAAAGTGCAAAAAATAACGAATTTGAGTTTTTGGGCTTAGAAATGCAATAGTAAGCGACGTCGGCCGTGACGAAGTAATGAGTGTCGATAACCAGCCTATTTGTGATGGGTGGGTGAATTTCACTTCAACCGAGAGACAATCGACATGGTTATAGAAAATGTATGCTAATACCCAACAAAAGTGTAAAAAATCACGAATTTGAGTTTTCGGGCTTAGAAATGCAATAATAATACACGACGTCGACCATGAAAAAGTAATTAGAGTCAATCTATACATTATTAGTTAGGAGTCAATCGAGAGGCAATCGATAGGATTCTAGAAAATTCGTGTGGTAATAATATCCTTTGAAAGTGCAAAAAATCACGAATTTGAGTTTTTGGGCTTAGAAATGCAATAATAAGCGACGTCGGCCATGAAGAAGTAATGAGTGTCGATAACCAGCCTATTTGTGATGGATGGGTGAATTTCACTCCAACGAGACAATCGACATGGTTATAGAAAATATGTATGCTAATACCCAAAAAAGTGCAAAAAATCACGAATTTGAGTTTCTTGGCTTAGAAATGCAATAATAAGCGACGACAACCATGAAGAAGTAATGCGAGTCAATCTATACCCTATTTGTGATGGAATGGGTTAATTTTTAGGCCAATCGAGAGGCAATCGACAGATTCTAGAAAATTTGTGTGCTAATATCCACGAAAGTGCAAAAATCACGAATTTGAGTTTTTGGGCTTAGAAATGCAATAATAAGCGACGTCGGCCATGACAAAGTAATGAGTGTCGATAACAAGCCTATTTGTGATGGACCGGGTGAATTTCACGCCAACCGAGAGACTCGACACGGTTATAGAAAATCCGTGTGCTAATACCCAACCAAAAGTGCAAAAAATCACGAATTTGAGTTTCTTGGCTTAGAAATGCAATAATAAGCGACGTCAGCCATGAAAAAGTAATGGGAATCAATCTATACCCTATTTGTGATGGACGAGGTTAATTTCACGTCAATCAGAGGCAATCGTCAGGATTCTAGAAAATTTGTGTGCTAATATCCACTGAAAGTGCAAAAAATCACGAATTTTAGTTTTTGGGCTTAGAAATGCAATAGTAAGCGACGTCGGCCATGACGAAGTAATGAGTGTCGATAACCAGCCTATTTGTGATGGATGGGTGAATTTCCCTCCAACCCAAGAGACGGTCGACATGGTTATAGAAAATCTGAATGCTAATATCCACCAAAAGTGCAAAAAATCACGAATTTGACTTTCTTTGCTTAGAAATACAATAATATGCGACGTTAGCCATGAAGAAGTAATGGGAGTCAATCTATACCCTATTTGTGATGGACGGTGTTAATTTCAGGTCAATCAGAGGCAATCGTCCGGATTCTAGAAAATTTGTGTGCTAATATCCACTGATAGTGCAAAAAATCACGAATTTCAGTTTTTGGGCTTAGAAATGCAATAGTAAGCGACGTCGGCCATGACGAAGTAATGAGTATCGATAACCATCCTATTTATGATGGACTGGGTGAATTTCACTCCAACCAGATACAATCGACATGGTTATAGAAAATATGTATGCTAATACCCAAAAAAGTGCGAAAAATCACGAATTTGACTTTCTTTGCTTAGAAATGCAATAATAAGCGACGATAGCCATGAAGAGGTAATGCGAGTCAATCTATACCCTATTTGTGATGGACGGGGTTAATTTTAGGCCAATCAGAGGCAATCGACAGGATTCTAGAAAATTTGTGTGCTAATAGCCACTGAAAGTGCAAAAAATAACGAATTTGAGTTTTTGGGCTTAGAAATGCAATAGTAAGCGACGTCGGCCATGACGAAGTAATGAGTGTCGATAACCAGCCTATTTGTGATGGGCTGGGTGAATTTCACTTCAACCAGAGACAATCGACATGGTTATAGAAAATTTGTATGCTAATATCCAACAAAAGTGCAAAAAATCACTAATTTGAGTTTCTGGGCTTAGAAATGCAATAATACACGACGTCAGCCATGAAAAAGTAATTGGAGTCAATCTATACATTATTAGTGAGACAGTCGATAGGATTCTAGAAAATTCGTGTGGTAATATCCACTGAAAGTGCAAAAAATCACGAATTTGACTTTCTTTGCTTAGAAATGCAATAATAAGCGACGCCAGCCATGAAGAAGTAATGGGAGTCAATCTATACCCTATTTGTGATGGACGGTGTTAATTTCAGGTCAATCAGAGGCAATCGTCTGGATTCTAGAAAATTTGTGTGCTAATATCCACTGAAAGTGCAAAAAATCACGAATTTGAGTTTTTGGGCTTAGAAATGCAATAGTAAGCGACGTCGGCCATGACGAAGTAATGAGTGTCGATAACCACCTATTTGTGATGGACTGGGTGAATTTCACTCCAACCGAGAGACAATCGACATGGTTATAGAAAATATGTATGCTAATACCCAAAAAAGTGAAAAAAATCATGAATTTGACTTTCTTGGCTTAGAAATGCAATAATAAGCGACGACAGCCATGAAGAAGTAATGCGAGTCAATCTATACCCTATTTGTGATGGACGGGGTTAATTTTAGGCCAATCGAGGCAATCGACAGGATTCTAGAAAATTTGTGTGCTAATAGCCACTGAAAGTGCAAAAAATAACGAATTTGAGTTTTTGGGCTTAGAAATGCAATAGTAAGCGACGTCGGCCATGACGAAGTAATGAGTGTCGATAACCAGCCTATTTGTGATGGGTGGGTGAATTTCACTTCAACCAGAGACAGTCGACATGGTTATAGAAAATTTGTATGCTAATACCCAACAAAAGTGCAAAAAATCACGAATTTGAGTTTCTGGGCTTAGAAATGCAATAATACACGACGTCAGCCATGAAAAAGTAATTGGAGTCAATCTATACATTATTAGTGAGAGTCGATGATTCTAGAAAATTCGTGTGGTAATATCCACCGAAAGTGTAAAAAATCACGAATTTGATTCTAGAAAATTCGTGTGGTAATATCCTATTTGAAAGTGCAAAAAATCACGAATTTGACTTTCTTTGCTTAGAAATGCAATAATAAGCGACGCTTAGAAATGCAATAAAGAAGTAATGGAGTAATCTATACCCTATTTGTGATGGACGGGTTAATTTCATGTCAATCAGAGGCAATCGTCCGGATTCTAGAAAATTTGTGTGCTAATATCCACTGAAAGTGCAAAAAATCACGAATTTGAGTTTTTGGGCTTAGAAATGCAATAGTAAGCGACGTCGGCCATGACGAAGTAATGAGTGTCGATAACCAGCCTATTTATGATGGACTGGGTGAATTTCACTCCAACCAGATACAATCGACATGGTTATAGAAAATATGTATGCTAATACCCAAAAAAGTGAAAAAAATCATGAATTTAACTTTCTTGGCTTAGAAATGCAATAATAAGCGACGACAACCAATGAAGAAGTAATGCGAGTCAATCTATACCCTATTTGTGATGGAATGGGTTAATTTTAGGCCAATCAGAGGCAATCGACAGGATTCTAGAAAATTTTTGTGCTAATAGCCACTAAAAGTACAAAAAGTCACGAATTTGAGTTTTGGGGCTTAGAAATGCAATAATAAGCGACGTCGGCCATGACAAAGTAATGGGTGTCGATCACAAGCCTGTTTGTGATGGATGGGTTAATTTCACGCCAACCGAGAGACAAGTCGACACGGTTATAGAAAATCCGTGTGCTAATACCGACCAAAAGTGCAAAAAATCACGAATTTGAGTTTCTTGTCTTCGAAATGCAATAATAAGCGACGTCAACCATGAAAAAGTAATGGGAATCAATCTATACCCTATTTGTGATGGACGAGGTTAATTTCACGTCAATCAGAGGCAATCGTCAGGATTCTAGAAAATTTGTGTGCTAATATCCACTGAAAGTGCAAAAAATTACGAATTTTAGTTTTTGGGCTTAGAAATGCAATAGTAAGCGACGTCGGCCATGACGAAGTAATGAGTGTCGATAACCAGCCTATTTGTGATGGATGGGTGAATTTCCCTCCAACCAGAGACAATCGACATGGTTATAGAAAATCTGAATGCTAATATCCACCAAAAGTGCAAAAAATCACGAATTTGACTTTCTTTGCTTAGAAATACAATAATATGCGACGTTAGCCATGAAGAAGTAATGGAGTCAATCTATACCCTATTTGTGATGGACGGGTTAATTTCATGTCAATCAGAGGCAATCGTCCGGATTCTAGAAAATTTGTGTGCTAATATCCACTGATAGTGCAAAAAATCACGAATTTCAGTTTTTGGGCTTAGAAATGCAATAGTAAGCGACGTCGGCCATGACGAAGTAATGAGTATCGATAACCATCCTATTTATGATGGACTGGGTGAATTTCACTCCAACCAGATACAATCGACATGGTTATAGAAAATATGTATGCTAATACCCAAAAAAGTGCGAAAAATCACGAATTTGACTTTCTTTGCTTAGAAATGCAATAATAAGCGACGACGACCATGAAGAGGTAATGCGAGTCAATCTATACCCTATTTGTGATGGACGGGGTTAATTTTAGGCCAATCTGAGGCAATCGACAGGATTCTAGAAAATTTGTGTGCTAATAGCCACTGAAAGTGCAAAAAATAACGAATTTGAGTTTTTGGGCTTAGAAATGCAATAGTAAGCGACGTCGGCCGTGACGAAGTAATGAGTGTCGATAACCAGCCTATTTGTGATGGGGTGGGTGAATTTCACTTCAACCGAGAGACAATCGACATGGTTATAGAAAATTTGTATGCTAATACCCAACAAAAGTGCAAAAAATCACGAATTTGAGTTTCGGGCTTAGAAATGCAATAATACACGACGTCGACCATGAAAAAGTAAATTAGAGTCAATCTATACATTATTAGTGAGACAATCGATAGGATTCTAGAAAATTCGTGTGGTAATATCCACCGAAAGTGCAAAAAATCACGAATTTGAGTTTCTTTGCTTAGAAATGCAATAATAAGCGACGCTTGACCATGAAGAAGTAATGGAGTCAATCTATACCCTATTTGTGATGGACGGTGTTAATTTTCTATTAACCCAACGAATGTCAACGAATTTCTTGGCTTAGAGGCAATCGTCCGGATTCTAGAAAATTTGTGTGCGAGGTTAATATCAATCGAAAGTGCTAGAAAAAATATCACGAAAGTGAATTTGAGTTTTTGGGCTTAGAAATGCAATAGTAAGCGACGTCGGCCATGACGAAGTAATGAGTGTCGATAACCATCCTATTTATGATGGACTGGGTGAATTTCACTCCAACCAGATACAATCGACATGGTTATAGAAAATATGTATGCTAATACCCAAAAAAGTGAAAAAAATCATGAATTTGACTTTCTTGGCTTAGAAATGCAATAATAAGCGACGACAGCCATGAAGAAGTAATGCGAGTCAATCTATACCCTATTTGTGATGGACGGGGTTAATTTTAGGCCAATCTGAGGCAATCGACAGGATTCTAGAAAATTTGTGTGCTAATAGCCACTGAAAGTGCAAAAAATAACGAATTTGAGTTTTTGGGCTTAGAAATGCAATAGTAAGCGACGTCGGCCGTGACGAAGTAATGAGTGTCTATAACCAGCCTATTTGTGATGGGCTGGGTGAATTTCACTTCAACCAGAGACAATCGACATGGTTATAGAAAATTTGTATGCTAATACCCAACAAAAGTGCAAAAAATCACGAATTTGAGTTTCTGGGCTTAGAAATGCAATAATACACGACGTCAGCCATGAAAAAGTAATTAGAGTCAATCTATACATTATTAGTGAGACAGTCGATAGGATTCTAGAAAATTCGTGTGGTAATATCCAATGAAAGTGCAAAAAATCACGAATTTGACTTTCTTTGCTTAGAAATGCAATAATAAGCGACGCTTGACCATGAAGAAGTAATGGAAGTCAATCTATAAGTAATGGGAGTCAATCTATACCCTATTTGTGATGGACGGTGTTAATTTCGGTTAATTTCATGTCAATCGGGAGCCATTGGTCGGATTCTAGAAAATTTGTGTGCTAATATCCACTGAAAGTGCAAAAAATCACGAATTTGAGTTTTTGGGCTTAGAAATGCAATAGTAAGCGACGTCGGCCATGACGAAGTAATGAGTGTCGATAACCATCCTATTTATGATGGACTGGGTGAATTTCACTCCAACCAGAGACAATCGACATGGTTATAGAAAATATGTATGCTAATACCCAAAAAAGTGAAAAAAATCATGAATTTGACTTTCTTGGCTTAGAAATGCAATAATAAGCGACGACAGCCATGAAGAAGTAATGCGAGTCAATCTATACCCTATTTGTGATGGACGGGGTTAATTTTAGGCCAATCTGAGGCAATCGACAGGATTCTAGAAAATTTGTGTGCTAATAGCCACTGAAAGTGCAAAAAATAACGAATTTGAGTTTTTGGGCTTAGAAATGCAATAGTAAGCGACGTCGGCCGTGACGAAGTAATGAGTGTCGATAACCAGCCTATTTGTGATGGGCTGGGTGAATTTCACTTCAACCAGAGACAATCGACATGGTTATAGAAAATTTGTATGCTAATACCCAACAAAAGTGCAAAAAATCACGAATTTGAGTTTCTGGGCTTAGAAATGCAATAATACACGACGTCAGCCATGAAAAAGTAATTAGAGTCAATCTATACATTATTAGTGAGACAGTCGATAGGATTCTAGAAAATTCGTGTGGTAATATCCACTGAAAGTGCAAAAAATCACGAATTTGAGTTTCTTGGCTTAGAAATGCAATAATAAGCGACGCCAGCCATGAAGAAGTAATGGAAGTCAATCTATACCCTATTTGTGATGGATGTTGTTAATTTAATGTCAATCGAGAGGCAATCGACAGGATTCTAGAAAATTCATGTGCTAATACCCAACGAAAGTGCAAAAAATCACGAATTTGAGTTTTTGGCTTAGAAATGCAATAATGCAATCAATCTATAGCGGTTAATTTCGTCAATCGAGGCAATCGTCGGGATAGAAAATTTGTGTGCTAATATCCACCGAAAGTGCAAAAAATCACGAATTTGAGTTTTTGGGCTTAGAAATGCAATAGTAAGCGATCGGCCATGACGAAGTAATGAGTGTCGATACACCTATTTGTGATGGACTCTGGGTGAATTTCACTCCAACCGAGAGACAATCGACATGGTTATAGAAAATATGTATGCTAATACCCAAAAAAGTGAAAAAAATCATGAATTTGACTTTCTTGGCTTAGAAATGCAATAATAAGCGACGACAACCATGAAGAAGTAATGCGAGTCAATCTATACCCTATTTGTGATGGATGGGTTAATTTTAGGCCAATCGAGAGGCAATCGACAGATTCTAGAAAATTTGTGTGCTAATAGCCACTAAAAGTGCAAAAAATCACGAATTTGAGTTTTTTGGGCTTAGAAATGCAATAGTAAGCGACGTCGGCCATGACGAAGTAATGAGTGTCGATAACCAGCCTATTTGTGATGGATGGGTGAATTTCACTCCAACCCGAGAGACGATCGACATGGTTATAGAAAATCCGTATGCTAATACCCCAAAAGTGCAAAAAATCACGAATTTGAGTTTCTTGGCTTAGAAATGCAATAATAAGCGACGTCGACCATGAAAAAGTAATGGAGTCAATCTATACCCTATTTGTGATGGACGAGGTTAATTTTAGGTCAATCAGAGGCAATCGTCAGGATTCTAGAAAATTTGTGTGCTAATATCCACTGAAAGTGCAAAAAATCACGAATTTTAGTTTTTGGGCTTAGAAATGCAATAGTAAGCGACGTCGGCCATGACGAAGTAATGAGTGTCGATAACCAGCCTATTTGTGATGGACTGGGTGAATTTCACTCCAACCGAGAGACAATCGACATGGTTATAGAAAATCGAATGCTAATATCCCCACCAAAAGTGCAAAAAATCACGAATTTGACTTTCTTGGCTTAGAAATGCAATAATAAGCGACGTTAGCCATGAAGAAGTAATGGAGTCAATCTATACCCTATTTGTGATGGACGGAGGTTAATTTCATGTCAATCGAGAGGCAATCGTCAGGATTCTAGAAAATTTGTGTGCTAATATCCACGAAAGTGCAAAAAATCACGAATTTGAGTTTTTGGGCTTAGAAATGCAATAGTAAGCGACGTCGGCCATGACGAAGTAATGAGTCAATCGATAACCACCCTATTTGTGATGGATGGGTGGGTGAATTTCACTCCAACCAGAGACAATCGACATGGTTATAGAAAATATGTATGCTAATACCCAAAAAAGTGCAAAAAATCACGAATTTGAGTTTTTGGGCTTAGAAATGCAATAATACACGACGTCGACCCATGAAAAAGTAATTGGTGTCAATCTATAGCCTTTTTATTAGTGAATAGTCAATCCAACATTTGTGATGGAGGATTCGACATGGTTATAGAAAATTTGTGCTAATATCCCCAAAAAAGTGAAAAAAATCATGAATTTGACTTTCTTGGCTTAGAAATGCAATAATAAGCGACGATAGCCATGAAGAAGTAATGCGAGTCAATCTATACCCTATTTGTGATGGACGGGGTTAATTTTAGGCCAATCTGAGGCAATCGACAGGATTCTAGAAAATTTGTGTGCTAATAGCCACTGAAAGTGCAAAAAATAACGAATTTGAGTTTTTGGGCTTAGAAATGCAATAGTAAGCGACGTCGGCCGTGACGAAGTAATGAGTGTCTATAACCAGCCTATTTGTGATGGGCTGGGTGAATTTCACTTCAACCAGAGACAGTCGACATGGTTAAAGAAAATCTGTATGCTAATACCCAACAAAAGTGTAAAAAATCACGAATTTGAGTTTCTGGGCTTAGAAATGCAATAATACACGACGTCAGCCATGAAAAAGTAATTAGTGTCAATCTATACATTATTAGTGAGACAGTCGATAGGATTCTAGAAAATTCGTGTGGTAATATCCACTGAAAGTGCAAAAAATCACGAATTTGAGTTTCTTGGCTTAGAAATGCAATAATAAGCGACGCTAGCCATGAAGAAGTAATGGAAGTCAATCTATACCCTATTTGTGATGGATGTTGTTAATTTAATGCCAGTCAGAGACAGTCGACAGGATTCACGAAAATTCATGTGCTATTAACCCAACGAATGTGCAAAAATTCACGAATTTGAGTTTCTTGGCTTAGAAATGCAATAATAAGCGACGTCAGCCATGAATAAGTAATGTGAATCAATCTATACCCTATTTGTGATGGACGAGGTTAATTTCATGTCAATCAGAGGCAATCGTCAGGATTCTAGAAAATTTGTGTGCTAATATCCACTGAAAGTGCAAAAAATCACGAATTTGAGTTTTTGGGCTTAGAAATGCAATAGTAAGCGACGTCGGCCATGACGAAGTAATGAGTGTCGATAACCAGCCTATTTGTGATGGACTGGGTGAATTTCACTCCAATCAGAGACAGTCGACATGGTTATAGAAAATATGTATGCTAATACCCAAAAAAGTGAAAAAAATCATGAATTTGACTTTCTTGGCTTAGAAATGCAATAATAAGCGACGACAGCCATGAAGAAGTAATGCGAGTCAATCTATACCCTATTTGTGATGGACGGGGTTAATTTTAGGCCAATCTGAGGCAATCGACAGGATTCTAGAAAATTTGTGTGCTAATAGCCACTGAAAGTGCAAAAAATAACGAATTTGAGTTTTTGGGCTTAGAAATGCAATAGTAAGCGACGTCGGCCATGACGAAGTAATGAGTGTCGATAACCAGCCTATTTGTGATGGGAATTTCACTTGGGTGAATTTCACTTCAACCATGAAGAGTAATTAGTGTCAATCGACATGGTTATAGAAAATTTGTATGCTAATACCCAACAAAAGTGCAAAAAATCACGAATTTGAGTTTCTTGGCTTAGAAATGCAATAATAAGCGAGTCGCCATGAAAAAGTAATGGAGTCAATCTATACCCTATTTGTGATGGATGTTGTTAATTTACTGCCAATCAGAGACAATCGACATTGTGATTCTAGAAAATTGTGTGCTAATACCCAACGAAAGTGCAAAAAATCACGAATTTGAGTTTCTTGGCTTAGAAATGCAATAATAAGCGACGTCACCATGAAGAAGTAATGTGAAGTCAATCTATACCCTATTTGTGATGGACGAGGTTAATTTCATGTCAATCAGAGGGCAATCGTCAGGATTCTAGAAAATTTGTGTGCTAATATCCACGAAAGTGCAAAAAATCACGAATTTGAGTTTTTGGGCTTAGAAATGCAATAGTAAGCGACGTCGGCCATGACGAAGTAATGAGTGTCGATAACCAGCCTATTTGTGATGGACTGGGTGAATTTCACTCCAATCAGAGACAGTCGACATGGTTATAGAAAATATGTATGCTAATACCCAAAAAAGTGAAAAAAATCATGAATTTGACTTTCTTGGCTTAGAAATGCAATAATAAGCGACGACAACCATGAAGAAGTAATGCGAGTCAATCTATACCCTATTTGTGATGGACGGGGTTAATTTTAGGCCAATCTGAGGCAATCGACAGGATTCTAGAAAATTTGTGTGCTAATAGCCACTGAAAGTGCAAAAAATAACGAATTTGAGTTTTTGGGCTTAGAAATGCAATAGTAAGCGACGTCGGCCGTGACGAAGTAATGAGTGTCGATAACCAGCCTATTTGTGATGGGTGGGTGAATTTCACTTCAACCGAGAGACAATCGACATGGTTATAGAAAATTTGTATGCTAATACCCAACAAAAGTGCAAAAAATCACGAATTTGAGTTTCGGGCTTAGAAATGCAATAATACACGACGTCACCATGAAAAAGTAATTAGAGTCAATCTATACATTATTAGTGAGAGGATCGATAGGATTCTAGAAAATTCGTGTGGTAATATCCAATGAAAGTGCAAAAAATCACGAATTTGAGTTTCTTGGCTTAGAAATGCAATAATAAGCGACGCCGACCATGAAGAAGTAATGGGAGTCAATCTATACCCTATTTGTGATGGATGGTGTTAATTTCGACGAGGATTCGAAAATTCATGTGTAACCCAACGAATGTGCAAAAATCGAATTTGAGGCAATCGTCGTCGATTCTAGAAAATTTGTGTGCTAATATGTCAATCCATCGTCATGGATTCTAGAAAAGTGCTAATAAAAGTCACGAATTTGAGTTTTTGGGCTTAGAAATGCAATAGTAAGCGACGTCGGCCATGACGAAGTAATGAGTGTCGATAACCAGCCTATTTGTGATGGACTTGGGTGAATTTCACTCCAACCGAGAGACAATCGACATGGTTATAGAAAATATGTATGCTAATACCCAAAAAAGTGAAAAAAATCATGAATTTGACTTTCTTGGCTTAGAAATGCAATAATAAGCGACGACAGCCATGAAGAAGTAATGCGAGTCAATCTATACCCTATTTGTGATGGACGGGGTTAATTTTAGGCCAATCAGAGGCAATCGACAGGATTCTAGAAAATTTGTGTGCTAATATCCACTGAAAGTGCAAAAAATCACGAATTTGAGTTTTTGGGCTTAGAAATGCAATAGTAAGCGACGTCGGCCATGACGAAGTAATGAGTGTCGATAACCAGCCTATTTGTGATGGAGTGGGTGAATTTCACTCCATCCAGAGACAGTCGACATGGTTATAGAAAATCCGTATGCTAATACCCAACAAAAGTTCAAAAAATCACGAATTTGAGTTTCTTGGCTTAGAAATGCAATAATAAGCGACGTCAGCCATGAAAAAGTAATTGGAGTCAATGTATACATTATTTGTGATGGACGAGGTTAATTTCAGGTCAATTAGAGGCAATCGTCAGGATTCTAGAAAATTTGTGTGCTAATATCCACTGAAAGTGCAAAAAATCACGAATTTGAGTTTTTGGGCTTAGAAATGCAATAGTAAGCGACGTCGGCCATGACGAAGTAATGAGTGTCGATAACTATACCCTATTTGTGATGGATGTTGGTGAATTTCACTCCAACCGAGAGACGATCGACATGGATAGAAAATCGAATGCTAATATCCACCAAAAGTGCAAAAAATCACGAATTTGACTTTCTTTGGCTTAGAAATGCAATAATAAGCGACGTTAGCCATGAAGAAGTAATGGAGTCAATCTATACCCTATTTGTGATGGACGGTGTTAATTTCATGTCAATCGAGGCAATCGTCGGATTCTAGAAAATTTGTGTGCTAATATCCACCGAAAGTGCAAAAAATCACGAATTTGAGTTTTTGGGCTTAGAAATGCAATAGTAAGCGACGTCGGCCATGACGAAGTAATGAGTGTCGATAACCAGACCTATTTGTGATGGATGGGTGAATTTCACTCCAACCAGAGACAATCGACATGGTTATAGAAAATATGTATGCTAATACCCAAAAAAGTGAAAAAAATCATGAATTTGACTTTCTTGGCTTAGAAATGCAATAATAAGCGACGAAATGACCATGAAGAAGTAATGCGAGTCAATCTATACCCTATTTGTGATGGACGGGGTTAATTTTAGGCCAATCGAGGCAATCGACAGGATTCTAGAAAATTTGTGTGCTAATAGCCACCGAAAGTGCAAAAAATAACGAATTTGAGTTTTTGGGCTTAGAAATGCAATAGTAAGCGACGTCGGCCATGACGAAGTAATGAGTGTCGATAACCAGCCTATTTGTGATGGGTGGGTGAATTTCACTTCAACCAGAGAGATCGACATGGTTATAGAAAATTTGTATGCTAATACCCGAAAAATGAAAATAGAAAATTTGTATGCTAATACCCAACAAAAGTGCAAAAAATCACTAATTTGAGTTTACGGGCTTAGAAATGCAATAATACACGACGTCGCCATGAAAAAGTAATTGGAGTCAATCTATACATTATTAGTGAGTGTTAATCGATAGGATTCTAGAAAATTCGTGTGGTAATACCCAACGAAAGTGCAAAAAATCACGAATTTGAGTTTCTTGGCTTAGAAATGCAATAATAAGCGACGTCGCCATGAAGAAGTAATGGAAGTCAATCTATACCCTATTTGTGATGGACGGGTTAATTTTAGTCAATCAGAGGCAATCGTCAGGGATTCTAGAAAATTTGTGTGCTAATATCCACCGAAAGTGCAAAAAATCACGAATTTGAGTTTTTGGGCTTAGAAATGCAATAGTAAGCGACGTCGGCCATGACGAAGTAATGAGTGTCGATAACCATCCTATTTGTGATGGGTGGGTGAATTTCACTCCAACCGAGAGACAATCGACATGGTTATAGAAAATATGTATGCTAATACCCAAAAAAGTGCAAAAAATCACGAATTTGACTTTCTTGGCTTAGAAATGCAATAATAAGCGACGACAACCATGAAAAGTAATGCGAGTCAATCTATACCCTATTTGTGATGGACGGGGTTAATTTTAGGCCAATCGAGAGGCAATCGACGGGATTCTAGAAAATTTGTGTGCTAATAGCCACGAAAGTGCAAAAAATCACGAATTTGAGTTTTTGGGCTTAGAAATGCAATAGTAAGCGACGTCGGCCATGACGAAGTAATGAGTGTCGATAACCAGCCTATTTGTGATGGGTGGGTGAATTTCACTTCAACCGAGAGACAATCGACATGGTTATAGAAAATTTGTATGCTAATATCCAACAAAAGTGCAAAAAATCACGAATTTGAGTTTCTTGGCTTAGAAATGCAATAATACACGACGTCGACCATGAAAAAGTAATGGAGTCAATCTATACCCTATTTGTGATGGATGTTGTTAATTTAATGCCAATCGAGACGATCGATAGGATTCTAGAAAATTCGTGTGCTAATACCCAACGAAAGTGCAAAAAATCACGAATTTGAGTTTCTTGGCTTAGAAATGCAATAATAAGCGACGTCGACCATGAAGAAGTAATGTGGAGTCAATCTATACCCTATTTGTGATGGACGGGTTAATTTCATGTCAATCGAGAGGCAATCGTCAGGATTCTAGAAAATTTGTGTGCTAATATCCACTGAAAGTGCAAAAAATCACGAATTTGAGTTTTTGGGCTTAGAAATGCAATAGTAAGCGACGTCGGCCATGACGAAGTAATGAGTGTCGATAACCAGCCTATTTGTGATGGATGGGTGAATTTCACTCCAACCAGAGACAATCGACATGGTTATAGAAAATATGTATGCTAATACCCAAAAAAGTGCAAAAAATCACGAATTTGACTTTCTTGGCTTAGAAATGCAATAATAAGCGACAACCAATGAAGAAGTAATGCGAGTCAATCTATACCCTATTTGTGATGGACGGGGTTAATTTTAGGCCAATCGAGAGGCAATCGACAGATTCTAGAAAATTTGTGTGCTAATAGCCACTAAAAGTGCAAAAAATCACGAATTTGAGTTTTTGGGCTTAGAAATGCAATAGTAAGCGACGTCGGCCATGACGAAGTAATGAGTGTCGATAACCAGCCTATTTGTGATGGACTGGGTGAATTTCACTTCAACAGAGACAATCGACATGGTTATAGAAAATTGTATGCTAATACCCAACAAAAGTGCAAAAAATCACGAATTTGAGTTTCTTGGCTTAGAAATGCAATAATAACGACGTCGCCATGAAAAAGTAATTGGAGTCAATCTATACCCTATTTTATGGACGGGTTAATTTGTGATATCGTAGGATTTAGAAAATTGTGGCGAAAGTGCAAAAAATCACGAATTTGAGTTTCTTGGCTTAGAAATGCAAATCGGCCATGAAGAAGTAATGATTCTAGAAAATTCGTGTGCTAATACCCACCGAAAGTGCAAAAAATCACGAATTTGAGTTTCTTGGCTTAGAAATGCAATAATAAGCGACGCCACCATGAAGAAGTAATGGGAGTCAATCTATACCCTATTTGTGATGGACGGTGTTAATTTCAGGTCAATCAGAGGCAATCGTCCGGATTCTAGAAAATTTGTGTGCTAATATCCACTGAAAGTGCAAAAAATCACGAATTTGAGTTTTTGGGCTTAGAAATGCAATAGTAAGCGACGTCGGCCATGACGAAGTAATGAGTGTCGATAACCAGCCTATTTGTGATGGACTGGGTGAATTTCACTCCAACCAGAGACAATCGACATGGTTATAGAAAATATGTATGCTAATACCCAAAAAAGTGCAAAAAATCATGAATTTGACTTTCTTGGCTTAGAAATGCAATAATAAGCGACGACAGCCATGAAGAAGTAATGCGAGTCAATCTATACCCTATTTGTGATGGACGGGGTTAATTTTAGGCCAATCAGAGGCAATCGACAGGATTCTAGAAAATTTGTGTGCTAATAGCCACTGAAAGTGCAAAAAATAACGAATTTGAGTTTTTGGGCTTAGAAATGCAATAGTAAGCGACGTCGGCCATGACGAAGTAATGAGTGTCGATAACCAGCCTATTTGTGATGGGTGGGTGAATTTCACTTCAACCCAGAGACAGTCGACATGGTTATAGAAAATTTGTATGCTAATACCCAACAAAAGTGCAAAAAATCACGAATTTGAGTTTCTGGGCTTAGAAATGCAATAATACACGACGTCGCCATAAAAAAGTAATTGGAGTCAATCTATACATTATTTGTGATGGATGGGGTTAATTTTGAAAGGCAAAAATCGATAGGATTCTAGAAAATTCGTGTGGTAATATCCACTGAAAGTGCAAAAAATCACGAATTTGAGTTTCTTGGCTTAGAAATGCAATAATAAGCGACGCCAGCCATGAAGAAGTAATGGAAGTCAATCTATACCCTATTTGTGATGGACGGTGTTAATTTCATGTCAATCAGAGGCAATCGTCAGGATTCTAGAAAATTTGTGTGCTAATATCCACTGAAAGTGCAAAAAATCACGAATTTGAGTTTTTGGGCTTAGAAATGCAATAGTAAGCGACGTCGGCCATGACGAAGTAATGAGTGTCGATAACCAGCCTATTTGTGATGGACTGGGTGAATTTCACTCCAACCAGAGACAATCGACATGGTTATAGAAAATATGTATGCTAATACCCAAAAAAGTGCAAAAAATCATGAATTTGACTTTCTTGGCTTAGAAATGCAATAATAAGCGACGACAGCCATGAAGAAGTAATGCGAGTCAATCTATACCCTATTTGTGATGGACGGGGTTAATTTTAGGCCAATCTGAGGCAATCGACAGGATTCTAGAAAATTTGTGTGCTAATAGCCACTGAAAGTGCAAAAAATCACGAATTTGAGTTTTTGGGCTTAGAAATGCAATAGTAAGCGACGTCGGCCATGACGAAGTAATGAGTGTCGATAACCAGCCTATTTGTGATGGGCTGGGTGAATTTCACTTCAACCAGAGACAGTCGACATGGTTATAGAAAATCTGTATGCTAATACCCAACAAAAGTGCAAAAAATCACGAATTTGAGTTTCTGGGCTTAGAAATGCAATAATACACGACGTCGACCATGAAAAAGTAATTGGAGTCAATCTATACATTATTAGTGAGACGATAGGATTCTAGAAAATTCGTTGGTAATATCCAATTGAAAGTGCAAAAAATCACGAATTTGATCGATAGGATTGAAGAAGTAATGGAAGAAAAAGTGATTGTGGAAAATATGCCCCAACGAAGTGCAAAAAATCACGAATTTGAGTTTCTTGGCTTAGAAATGCAATAATAAGCGACGTCACCATGAAGAAGTAATGGAGTCAATCTATACCCTATTTGTGATGGACGGGGTTAATTTAGGTCAATCGAGAGGCAATCGTCAGGATTCTAGAAAATTTGTGTGCTAATATCCACTGAAAGTGCAAAAAATCACGAATTTGAGTTTTTGGGCTTAGAAATGCAATAGTAAGCGACGTCGGCCATGACGAAGTAATGAGTGTCGATAACCAGCCTATTTGTGATGGACTGGGTGAATTTCACTCCAACCGAGAGACAATCGACATGGTTATAGAAAAATGTATGCTAATACCCAAAAAAGTGTAAAAAAAATCATGAATTTGACTTTCTTGGCTTAGAAATGCAATAATAAGCGACGACAACCAATGAAGAAGTAATGCGAGTCAATCTATACCCTATTTGTGATGGATGGGTTAATTTTAGGCCAATCGAGAGGCAATCGACGGGATTCAGAAAATTTTTGTGCTAATAGCCACTAAAAGTACAAAAAGTCACGAATTTGAGTTTTGGGGCTTAGAAATGCAATAATAAGCGACGTCGGCCATGACAAAGTAATGGGTGTCGATCACAAGCCTGTTTGTGATGGACCAGCTAAATTTCACGCCAACCGAGAGACAATTGACACGGTTATAGAAAATCCGTGTGCTAATACCACCAAAAGTGCAAAAAATCACGAATTTGAGTTTCTTGGCTTAGAAATGCAATAATAAGCGACGTCAGCCATGAAAAAGTAATGGGAATCAATCTATACCCTATTTGTGATGGACGAGGTTAATTTCATGGTCAATCGAGGCAATCGTCAGGATTCTAGAAAATTTGTGTGCTAATATCCACTGAAAGTGCAAAAAATTACGAATTTTAGTTTTTGGGCTTAGAAATGCAATAGTAAGCGACGTCGGCCATGACGAAGTAATGAGTGTCGATAACCAGCCTATTTGTGATGGATGTTGGGTGAATTTCACTCCAACCAGAGACAATCGACATGGTTATAGAAAATCAATGCTAATATCCACCAAAAGTGCAAAAAATCACGAATTTGAGTTTCTTGGCTTAGAAATGCAATAATAAGCGACGTCAGCCATGAAGAAGTAATGGAGTCAATCTATACCCTATTTGTGATGGACGGGTTAATTTCAGGTCAATCGAGGCAATCGTCGGATTCTAGAAAATTTGTGTGCTAATATCCACTGAAAGTGCAAAAAATCACGAATTTGAGTTTTTGGGCTTAGAAATGCAATAGTAAGCGACGTCGGCCATGACGAAGTAATGAGTGTCGATAACCAGCCTATTTGTGATGGACTGGGTGAATTTCACTCCAACCGAGAGACAATCGACATGGTTATAGAAAATATGTATGCTAATACCCAAAAAAGTGCAAAAAATCATGAATTTGACTTTCTTGGCTTAGAAATGCAATAATAAGCGACGACAGACCATGAAGAAGTAATGCGAGTCAATCTATACCCTATTTGTGATGGACGGGGTTAATTTTAGGCCAATCTGAGGCAATCGACAGGATTCTAGAAAATTTGTGTGCTAATAGCCACTGAAAGTGCAAAAAATAACGAATTTGAGTTTTTGGGCTTAGAAATGCAATAGTAAGCGACGTCGGCCATGACGAAGTAATGAGTGTCGATAACCAGCCTATTTGTGATGGGTGGGTGAATTTCACTTCAACCGAGAGACAATCGACATGGTTATAGAAAATTTGTATGCTAATACCCAACAAAAGTGCAAAAAATCACGAATTTGAGTTTCGGGCTTAGAAATGCAATAATACACGACGTCGACCATGAAAAAGTAATTGGAGTCAATCTATACATTATGTGATGGATGGGAGAAAATCGAGATAGGATTCTAGAAAATTCGTGTGGTAATATTCGAAAGTGCAAAAAATCACGAATTTGAGTTTCTTGCTTAGAAATGCAATAATAACGACGCCACCATGAAGAAGTAATGGAAGTCAATCTATACCCTATTTGTGATGGATAGTGTTAATTTGCATGTCAATCGAGAGGCAATCGACGGATTCTAGAAAATTTGTGTGCTAATACCCAACGAAAGTGCAAAAAATCACGAATTTGAGTTTTTGGGCTTAGAAATGCAATATAAGCGACGTCGGCCATGAAGAAGTAATGAGTGTCGATAACCACCCTATTTGTGATGGACGGGGTGAATTTCACTCCAACCGATGACAATCGACATGGTTATAGAAAATATTTGTATGCTAATACCCAAAAAAGTGCAAAAAATCACGAATTTGAGTTTTTGGGCTTAGAAATGCAATAATAAGCGACGTCGGCCATGAAGAAGTAATGCGAGTCAATCTATACCCTATTTGTGATGGACGGGGTTAATTTTAGGCCAATCAGAGAGGCGATCGACATGGTTATAGAAAATCCGTATGCTAATTCTAGAAAATTTTTGTGTGCTAATAGCCATTGAAAGTGCAAAAAATCACGAATTTGAGTTTTTGGGCTTAGAAATGCAATAGTAAGCGACGTCGGCCATGACGAAGTAATGAGTGTCGATAACCAGCCTATTTGTGATGGATGTTGGGGGTGAATTTCATCCAACCGTGAGACAAAAGTCGACACGAATTTGATTGTTATAGAAAAATCCATGAATGCTAATACCCACCAAAAGTGCAAAAAATCACGAATTTGACTTTCTTGGCTTAGAAATGCAATAATAAGCGACGTCAACCATGAAGAAGTAATGCGAGTCAATCTATACCCTATTTGTGATGGATGAGGTTAATTTTAGGTCAATCAGAGGCAATCGTCCGGATTCTAGAAAATTTGTGTGCTAATATCCACGGAAAGTGCAAAAAATCACGAATTTTAGTTTTTGGGCTTAGAAATGCAATAGTAAGCGACGTCGGCCATGACGAAGTAATGAGTGTCGATAACCAGCCTATTTGTGATGGACTGGGTGAATTTCACTCCAACCAGAGACAGTCGACATGGTTATAGAAAATATGTATGCTAATACCCAAAAAAGTGCAAAAAATCATGAATTTGACTTTCTTGGCTTAGAAATGCAATAATAAGCGACGACAGCCCATGAAGAAGTAATGCGAGTCAATCTATACCCTATTTGTGATGGACGGGGTTAATTTTAGGCCAATCAGAGGCAATCGACAGGATTCTAGAAAATTTGTGTGCTAATACCCACTAAAAGTGCAAAAAATCACGAATTTGAGTTTTTGGGCTTAGAAATGCAATAATAAGCGACGTCGGCCATGACAAAGTAATGGGTGTCGATCACAAGCCTGTTTGTGATGGACCAGCTAACTTTCACGCCAACCAGAGACAGTTGGCACGGTTATAGAAAATCCGTGTGCTAATACCGACCAAAAGTGCAAAAAATCACGAATTTGAGTTTCTTGGCTTAGAAATGCAATAATAAGCGACGTCAGCCATGAAAAAGTAATGGGAATCAATCTATACCCTATTTGTGATGGACGGGGTTAATTTCCAGCCAATCCAGAGGCAATCGACAGGATTCTAGAAAATTCGTGTGCTAATACCCACGAAAGTGCAAAAAATCACGAATTTGAGTTTCTAGGTTAGAAATGCAATAATAAGCGACGTCACCATGAAGAAGTAATTGGAGTCAATCTATACCCTATTTGTTATGGACGGGGTTAATTTCAGGTCAATCAGAGGCAATCGTCAGGATTCTAGAAAATTTGTGTGCTAATATCCACTGAAAGTGCAAAAAATTACGAATTTTAGTTTTTGGGCTTAGAAATGCAATAGTAAGCGACGTCGGCCATGACGAAGTAATGAGTGTCGATAACCAGCCTATTTGTGATGGACTGGGTGAATTTCACTCCAACCAGAGACAGTCGACATGGTTATAGAAAATCCGTATGCTAATACCCAAAAAAGTGCAAAAAATCATGAATTTGACTTTCTTGGCTTAGAAATGCAATAATAAGCGACGACGGCCATGAAGAAGTAATGCGAGTCAATCTATACCCTATTTGTGATGGACGGGGTTAATTTTAGGCCAATCGAGAGGCAATCGACGGATTCTAGAAAATTTGTGTGCTAATATCCACCGAAAGTGCAAAAAATCACGAATTTGAGTTTTTGGGCTTAGAAATGCAATAGTAAGCGACGTCGGCCATGATGAAGTAATGAGTGTCGATAACCAGCCTATTTGTGATGGACTGGGTGAATTTCACTCCAACCGAGAGACAATCGACATGGTTATAGAAAATCCGAATGCTAATACCCACCAAAAGTGCAAAAAATCACGAATTTGACTTTCTTGGCTTAGAAATGCAATAATAAGCGACGACAGCCATGAAAAAGTAATGCGAGTCAATCTATACCCTATTTGTGATGGATGGGGTTAATTTTAGGCCAATCGAGAGGCAATCGATAGGATTCTAGAAAATTTGTGTGCTAATATCCACTAAAAGTGCAAAAATCACGAATTTGAGTTTTGGGCTTAGAAATGCAATGATAAGCGACGTCGGCCATGACGAAGTAATGAGTGTCGATAACCACCCTATTTGTGATGGATGGGTGAATTTCACTCCAACCGAGACGGTCGACATGGTTATAGAAAATCATGTATGCTAATACCCAAAAAAGTGCAAAAATCATGAATTTGACTTTCTTGGCTTAGAAATGCAATAATAAGCGACGACGACAGCCATGAAGAAGTAATGCGAGTCAATCTATACCCTATTTGTGATGGACGGGGTTAATTTAGGCCAATCGAGGCAATCGTCAGGATTCTAGAAAATTTGTGTGCTAATAGCCACTGAAAGTGCAAAAAATCACGAATTTGAGTTTTTGGGCTTAGAAATGCAATAGTAAGCGACGTCGGCCATGACGAAGTAATGAGTGTCGATAACCAGCCTATTTGTGATGGACTGGGTGAATTTCACTCCAACCAGAGACAGTCGACATTGTGATAGAAAATCCGAATGCTAATACCCACCAAAAGTGCAAAAAATCACGAATTTGACTTTCTTGGCTTAGAAATGCAATAATAAGCGACGACAGCCAATGAAGAAGTAATGCGAGTCAATCTATAGCCTATTTGTGATGGATGGGGTTAATTTTAGGCCAATCAGAGGCAATCGACAGGATTCTAGAAAATTTGTGTGCTAATATCCACTGAAAGTGCAAAAAATCACGAATTTGAGTTTTTGGGCTTAGAAATGCAATAATAAGCGACGTCGGCCATGACAAAGTAATGGGTGTCGATCACAAGCCTGTTTGTGATGGACCAGTTAACTTTCACGCCAACCAGAGACAATTGGCACGGTTATAGAAAATCCGTGTGCTAATACTGGCCAAAAGTGCAAAAAATCACGAATTTGAGTTTCTTGCCTTAGAAATGCAATAATAAGCGACGTCTGCCATGAAAAAGTAATTGGAGTCAATCTATACCCTATTTGTGATGGACGGGGTTAATTTTAGGCCAATCGAGGAGGATCGACAGATTCTAGAAAATTCGTGTGCTAATACCCACCGAAAGTGCAAAAAATCACGAATTTGAGTTTCTAGGTTAGAAATGCAATAATAAGCGACGTCACCATGAAGAAGTAATTGGAGTCAATCTATACCCTATTTGTTATGGACGGGGTTAATTTCATGTCAATCAGAGGCAATCGTCAGGATTCTAGAAAATTTGTGTGCTAATATCCACTGAAAGTGCAAAAAATCACGAATTTTAGTTTTTGGGCTTAGAAATGCAATAGTAAGCGACGTCGGCCATGACGAAGTAATGAGTGTCGATAACCAGCCTATTTGTGATGGACTGGGTGAATTTCACTCCAACCAGAGACAATCGACATGGTTATAGAAAATATGTATGCTAATACCCAAAAAAGTGCAAAAAATCATGAATTTGACTTTCTTGGCTTAGAAATGCAATAATAAGCGACGACAGCCATGAAGAAGTAATGCGAGTCAATCTATACCCTATTTGTGATGGACGGGGTTAATTTTAGGCCAATCAGAGGCAATCGACAGGATTCTAGAAAATTTGTGTGCTAATAGCCACTGAAAGTGCAAAAAATCACGAATTTGAGTTTTTGGGCTTAGAAATGCAATAGTAAGCGACGTCGGCCATGACGAAGTAATGAGTGTCGATAACCAGCCTATTTGTGATGGACTGGGTGAATTTCACTCCAACCAGAGACAGTCGACATTGTGATAGAAAATCCGAATGCTAATACCCACCAAAAGTGCAAAAAATCACGAATTTGACTTTCTTGGCTTAGAAATGCAATAATAAGCGACGACAGCCATGAAGAAGTAATGCGAGTCAATCTATACCCTATTTGTGATGGACGGGGTTAATTTTAGGCCAATCAGAGGCAATCGACGGATTCTAGAAAATTTGTGTGCTAATACCCACAAAAAGTGCAAAAAATCACGAATTTGAGTTTTGGGGCTTAGAAATGCAATAATAAGCGACGTCGGCCATGACAAAGTAATGGGTGTCGATCACAAGCCTATTTGTGATGGACGAGGTTAATTTCATGCCAACCGAGAGACAATTGGCACATGGTTATAGAAAATTTGTGTGCTAATATCCACCAAAAGTGCAAAAAATCACGAATTTGAGTTTCTTGGCTTAGAAATGCAATAATAAGCGACGTCGGCGTCTGCCATGAAAAGTAATTGGAGTCAATCTATACCCTATTTGTGATGGACGGGGTTAATTTTCAGCCAATCGAGCAATCGACAGGATTCTAGAAAATTCGTGTGCTAATACCCACCAAAAGTGCAAAAAATCACGAATTTGAGTTTCTTAGGCTTAGAAATGCAATAATAAGCGACATCACCATGAAGAAGTAATTGGAGTCAATCTATACCCTATTTGTGATGGACGGGGTTAATTTCAGGTCAATCGAGGCAATCGTCGGATTCTAGAAAATTTGTGTGCTAATATCCACCGAAAGTGCAAAAAATCACGAATTTTAGTTTTTGGGCTTAGAAATGTAATAGTAAGCGACGTCGGCCATGACGAAGTAACGAGTGTCGATAACCAGCCTATTTGTGATGGATGGGTGAATTTCACTCCAACCAGAGACAATCGACATGGTTATAGAAAATATGTATGCTAATACCCAAAAAAGTGCAAAAAATCATGAATTTGACTTTCTTGGCTTAGAAATGCAATAATAAGCGACGACGACCATGAAGAAGTAATGCGAGTCAATCTATACCCTATTTGTGATGGACGGGGTTAATTTTAGGCCAATCAGAGGCAATCGACAGGATTCTAGAAAATTTGTGTGCTAATAGCCACTGAAAGTGCAAAAAATCACGAATTTGAGTTTTTGGGCTTAGAAATGCAATAGTAAGCGACGTCGGCCATGACGAAGTAATGAGTGTCGATAACCAGCCTATTTGTGATGGACTGGGTGAATTTCACTCCAACCGAGAGACAATCGACATTGTGATAGAAAATCCGAATGCTAATACCCACCAAAAGTGCAAAAAATCACGAATTTGACTTTCTTGGCTTAGAAATGCAATAATAAGCGACGACAACCAATGAAGAAGTAATGCGAGTCAATCTATAGCCTATTTGTGATGGATGGGGTTAATTTTAGGCCAATCAGAGGCAATCGACAGGATTCTAGAAAATTTGTGTGCTAATACCCACTAAAAGTGCAAAAAATCACGAATTTGAGTTTTGGGGCTTAGAAATGCAATAATAAGCGACGTCGGCCATGACAAAGTAATGGGTGTCGATCACAAGCCTGTTTGTGATGGACCGGTTAACTTTCACGCCAACCGAGAGACAATTGGCACGGTTATAGAAAATCCGTGTGCTAATACCGCCAAAAGTGCAAAAAATCACGAATTTGAGTTTCTTGCCTTAGAAATGCAATAATAAGCGACGTCGCCATGAAAAAGTAATTGGAGTCAATCTATACCCTATTTGTGATGGACGGGGTTAATTTCGTGCCAATCGGAGGCGATCGACGGGATTCTAGAAAATTCGTGTGCTAATACCCACCGAAGTGCAAAAAATCACGAATTTGAGTTTCTAGGTTAGAAATGCAATAATAAGCGACGTCACCATGAAGAAGTAATTGGAGTCAATCTATACCCTATTTGTTATGGACGGGGTTAATTTCAGGTCAATCGAGGCAATCGTCAGGATTCTAGAAAATTTGTGTGCTAATATCCACCGAAAGTGCAAAAAATCACGAATTTTAGTTTTTGGGCTTAGAAATGCAATAGTAAGCGACGTCGGCCATGACGAAGTAATGAGTGTCGATAACCAGCCTATTTGTGATGGTGGGTGAATTTCACTCCAACCGAGAGACAATCGACATGGTTATAGAAAATCCGTATGCTAATACCCAAAAAAGTGCAAAAAATCATGAATTTGACTTTCTTGGCTTAGAAATGCAATAATAAGCGACGACAACCATGAAGAAGTAATGCGAGTCAATCTATACCCTATTTGTGATGGACGGGGTTAATTTTAGGCCAATCAGAGGCAATCGACAGGATTCTAGAAAATTTGTGTGCTAATAGCCACTGAAAGTGCAAAAAATCACGAATTTGAGTTTTTGGGCTTAGAAATGCAATAGTAAGCGACGTCGCCATGACGAAGTAATGAGTGTCGATAACCAGCCTATTTGTGATGGGCTGGGTGAATTTCACTTCAACCAGAGACAGTCGACATGGTTATAGAAAATTTGTATGCTAATACCTAACAAAAGTGCAAAAAATCACGAATTTGAGTTTTTGGCTTAGAAATGCAATAATACACGACGTCAGCCATGAAAAAGTAATTGGAGTCAATATATACATTATTTGTGATGGATGGGGTTAATTTGGAAAAATCGAGACAATCGATAGGATTCTAGAAAATAATATCGGAAAGTGCAAAAAATCACGAATTTGAGTTTCTTGACTTAGAAATGCAATAATAAGTGACGCCCCTTGAAGAAGTAATGGAAGTCAATCTATACCCTATTTGTGATGGATAGTTGTTAATTTAATGCCGTCAAAGACAATCGACAGGATTCTAGAAAATTCATGTGCAAATACCCAACGAAAGAGCAAAAAATCACGAATTTGAGTTTCTTGGCTTAGAAATGCAATAATAAGCGACGTCACCATGAAGAAGTAATGGGAGTCAATCTATACCCTATTTGTGATGGACGGGGTTAATTTCATGTCAATCAGAGGCAATCGTCAGGATTCTAGAAAATTTGTGTGCTAATATCCACTGAAAGTGCAAAAAATCACGAATTTGAGTTTTTGGGCTTAGAAATGCAATAGTAAGCGACGTCGGCCATGACGAAGTAATGAGTGTCGATAACCAGCCTATTTGTGATGGACTGGGTGAATTTCACTCCAACCAGAGACAGTCGACATGGTTATAGAAAATCCGTATGCTAATACCCAAAAAAGTGCAAAAATCATGAATTTGACTTTCTTGGCTTAGAAATGCAATAATAAGCGACGACAACCATGAAGAAGTAATGCGAGTCAATCTATACCCTATTTGTGATGGACGGGGTTAATTTTAGGCCAATCAGAGGCAATCGACAGGATTCTAGAAAATTTGTGTGTTAATAGCCACTGAAAGTGCAAAAAATCACGAATTTGAGTTTTTGGGCTTAGAAATGCAATAGTAAGCGACGTCGGCCATGACGAAGTAATGAGTGTCGATAACCAGCCTATTTGTGATGGACTGGGTGAATTTCACTCCAACCAGAGACAGTCGACATTGTGATAGAAAATCCGAATGCTAATACCCACCAAAAGTGCAAAAAATCACGAATTTGACTTTCTTGGCTTAGAAATGCAATAATAAGCGACGACAACCAATGAAGAAGTAATGCGAGTCAATATATACCCTATTTGTGATGGATGGGGTTAATTTTAGGCCAATCAGAGGCAATCGACAGGATTCTAGAAAATTTGTGTGCTAATACCCACTAAAAGTGCAAAAAATCACGAATTTGAGTTTTGGGGCTTAGAAATGCAATAATAAGCGACGTCGGCCATGACAAAGTAATGGGTGTCGATCACAAGCCTGTTTGTGATGGACCAGTTAACTTTCACGCCAACCAGAGACAATTGGCACGGTTATAGAAAATCCGTGTGCTAATACCGGCCAAAAGTGCAAAAAATCACGAATTTGAGTTTCTTGCCTTAGAAATGCAATAATAAGCGACGTCTGCCATGAAAAAGTAATTGGAGTCAATCTATACCCTATTTGTGACGGACGGGGTTAATTTCAGGCCAATCAGAGGCAGTCGACAGGATTCTAGAAAATTCGTGTGCTAATACCCACCGAACCTGCAAAAAATCACGAATTTGAGTTTCTAGGTTAGAAATGCAATAATAAGCGACGTCACCATGAAGAAGTAATTGGAGTCAATCTATACCCTATTTGTTATGGACGGGGTTAATTTCAGGTCAATCCGATGCAATCGTCAGGATTCTAGAAAATTTGTGTGCTAATATCCACTGAAAGTGCAAAAAATCACGAATTTTAGTTTTTGGGCTTAGAAATGCAATAGTAAGCGACGTCGGCCATGACGAAGTAATGAGTGTCGATAACCAGCCTATTTGTGATGGGTGGGTGAATTTCACTCCAACCGAGAGACAATCGACATGGTTATAGAAAATCCTTATGCTAATACCCAAAAAAGTGCAAAAATCATGAATTTGACTTTCTTGGCTTAGAAATGCAATAATAAGCGACGATTACCATGAAGAAGTAATGCGAGTCAATCTATACCCTATTTGTGATGGACGGGGTTAATTTTAGGCCAATCGAGAGGCAATCGACAGGATTCTAGAAAATTTGTGTGTTAATAGCCACTGAAAGTGCAAAAAATCACGAATTTGAGTTTTTGGGCTTAGAAATGCAATAATAAGCGACGTCGGCCATGACAAAGTAATGGGTGTCGATCACAAGCCTATTTGTGATGGAGGGTTAACTTTCACGCCAACCGAGAGACAATTGGCACGGTTATAGAAAATCCGTGTGCTAATACCGGCCAAAAGTGCAAAAAATCACGAATTTGAGTTTCTTGCCTTAGAAATGCAATAATAAGCGACGTCTGCCATGAAAAAGTAATTGGAGTCAATCTATACCCTATTTGTGATGGACGGGGTTAATTTCAGGCCAATCAGAGGCAGTCGACAGGATTCTAGAAAATTCGTGTGCTAATACCCACCGAACCTGCAAAAAATCACGAATTTGAGTTTCTAGGTTAGAAATGCAATAATAAGCGACGTCACCATGAAGAAGTAATTGGAGTCAATCTATACCCTATTTGTTATGGACGGGTTAATTTCAGGTCAATCAGAGGCAATCGTCAGGATTCTAGAAAATTTGTGTGCTAATATCCACTGAAAGTGCAAAAAATCACGAATTTTAGTTTTTGGGCTTAGAAATGCAATAGTAAGCGACGTCGGCCATGACGAAGTAACGAGTGTCGATAACCAGCCTATTTGTGATGGACTGGGTGAATTTCACTCCAACCAGAGACAGTCGACATGGTTATAGAAAATCCGTATGCTAATACCCAAAAAAGTGCAAAAAATCATGAATTTGACTTTCTTGGCTTAGAAATGCAATAATAAGCGACGACGGCCATGAAGAAGTAATGCGAGTCAATCTATACCCTATTTGTGATGGACGGGGTTAATTTTAGGCCAATCAGAGGCAATCGACAGGATTCTAGAAAATTTGTGTGTTAATAGCCACTGAAAGTGCAAAAAATCACGAATTTGAGTTTTTGGGCTTAGAAATGCAATAGTAAGCGACGTCGGCCATGACGAAGTAATGAGTGTCGATAACCAGCCTATTTGTGATGGACTGGGTGAATTTCACTCCAACCAGAGACAGTCGACATTGTGATAGAAAATCCGAATGCTAATACCCACCAAAAGTGCAAAAAATCACGAATTTGACTTTCTTGGCTTAGAAATGCAATAATAAGCGATGACAGCCAATGAAGTAGTAATGCGAGTCAATATATAGCCTATTTGTGATGGATGGGGTTAATTTTAGGCCAATCAGAGGCAATCGACAGGATTCTAGAAAATTTGTGTGCTAATACCCACTAAAAGTGCAAAAAATCACGAATTTGAGTTTTGGGGCTTAGAAATGCAATAATAAGCGACGTCGGCCATGACAAAGTAATGGGTGTCGATTACAAGCCTGTTTGTGATGGACCGGTTAATTTCACGCCAACCGAGAGACAATTGGCACGGTTATAGAAAATCCGTGTGCTAATACCGGCCAAAAGTGCAAAAAATCACGAATTTGAGTTTCTTGCCTTAGAAATGCAATAATAAGCGACGTCGTACGCCATGAAAAAGTAATTGGAGTCAATCTATACCCTATTTGTGACGGACGGGGTTAATTTCAGGCCAATCAGAGGCAGTCGACAGGATTCTAGAAAATTCGTGTGCTAATACCCACCGAACCTGCAAAAAATCACGAATTTGAGTTTCTAGGTTAGAAATGCAATAATAAGCGACGTCACCATGAAGAAGTAATTGGAGTCAATCTATACCCTATTTGTTATGGACGGGGTTAATTTCAGGTCAATCCGAGGCAATCGTCAGGATTCTAGAAAATTTGTGTGCTAATATCCACTGAAAGTGCAAAAAATCACGAATTTTAGTTTTTGGGCTTAGAAATGCAATAGTAAGCGACGTCGGCCATGACGAAGTAATGAGTGTCGATAACCAGCCTATTTGTGATGGACTGGGTGAATTTCACTCCAACCAGAGACAGTCGACATGGTTATAGAAAATCCTTATGCTAATACCCAAAAAAGTGCAAAAAATCATGAATTTGACTTTCTTGGCTTAGAAATGCAATAATAAGCGACGACAGCCATGAAGAAGTAATGCGAGTCAATCTATACCCTATTTGTGATGGACGGGGTTAATTTTAGGCCAATCAGAGGCAATCGACAGGATTCTAGAAAATTTGTGTGTTAATAGCCACTGAAAGTGCAAAAAATCACGAATTTGAGTTTTTGGGCTTAGAAATGCAATAGTAAGCGACGTCGTCCATGATGAAGTAATGAGTGTCGATAACCAGCCTATTTGTGATGGGCTGGGTGAATTTCACTTCAACCAGAGACAGTCGACATGGTTATAGAAAATTTGTATGCTAATACCTAACAAAAGTGCAAAAAATCACGAATTTGAGTTTCTGGCCTTAGAAATGCAATAATACATGACGTCAGCCATGAAAAAGTAATTGGAGTCAATATATACATTATTTGTGATGGATGGGGTTAATTTCAGGAAAATCTGAGACAGTCGATAGGATTCTAGAAAATTCGGAAAGTGCAAAAAATCACGAATTTGAGTTTCTTGACTTAGAAATGCAATAATAAGTGACGCCAGCCTTGAAGAAGTAATGGAAGTCAATCTATACCCTATTTGTGATGGATAGTGTTAATTTAATGCCAGTCAAAGACAGTCGACATGATTCTAGAAAATTCATGTGCTAATACCCAACGAATGTGCAAAAAATCACGAATTTGAGTTTCTTGGCTTAGAAATGCAATAATAAGCGACGTCAGCCATGAAGAAGTAATGGGAATCAATCTATACCCTATTTGTGATGGACGGGGTTAATTTCAGGTCAATCAGATGCAATCGTCAGGATTCTAGAACATTTGTGTGCTAATATCCTCTGAAAGTGCAAAAAATCACGAATTTTAGTTTTTGGGCTTAGAAATGTAATAGTAAGCGACGTCGGCCATGACGAAGTAACGAGTGTCGATAACCAGCCTATTTGTGAAGGACTGGGTGAATTTCACTCCAACCAGAGACAGTCGACATGGTTATAGAAAATCCGTATGCTAATACCCAAAAAAGTGCAAAAATCATGAATTTAACTTTCTTGGCTTAGAAATGCAATAATAAGCGACGACGAACCATGAAGAAGTAATGCGAGTCAATCTATACCCTATTTGTGATGGACGGGGTTAATTTTAGGCCAATCAGAGGCAATCGACAGGATTCTAGAAAATTTGTGTGTTAATAGCCACTGAAAGTGCAAAAAATCACGAATTTGAGTTTTTGGGCTTAGAAATGCAATAGTAAGCGACGTCGGCCATGACGAAGTAATGAGTGTCGATAACCAGCCTATTTGTGATGGGTGGGTGAATTTCACTCCAACCAGAGACGATCGACATTGTGATAGAAAATCCGAATGCTAATACCCACCAAAAGTGCAAAAAATCACGAATTTGACTTTCTTGGCTTAGAAATGCAATAATAAGCGATGACAACCAATGAAGTAGTAATGCGAGTCAATATATAGCCTATTTGTGATGGATGGGGTTAATTTTAGGCCAATCAGAGGCAATCGACAGGATTCTAGAAAATTTGTGTGCTAATACCCACTAAAAGTGCAAAAAATCACGAATTTGAGTTTTGGGGCTTAGAAATGCAATAATAAGCGACGTCGGCCATGACAAAGTAATGGGTGTCGATCACAAGCCTGTTTGTGATGGACCAGTTAACTTTCACGCCAACCAGAGACAATTGGCACGGTTATAGAAAATCCGTGTGCTAATACCGGCCAAAAGTGCAAAAAATCACGAATTTGAGTTTCTTGCCTTAGAAATGCAATAATAAGCGATGTCTGCCATGAAAAAGTAATTGGAGTCAATCTATACCCTATTTGTGACGGACGGGGTTAATTTCAGGCCAATCAGAGGCAGTCGACAGGATTCTAGAAAATTCGTGTGCTAATACCCACCGAACCTGCAAAAAATCACGAATTTGAGTTTCTAGGTTAGAAATGCAATAATAAGCGACGTCACCATGAAGAAGTAATTGGAGTCAATCTATACCCTATTTGTTATGGACGGAGTTAATTTCAGGTCAATCAGAGGCAATCGTCAGGATTCTAGAAAATTTGTGTGCTAATATCCACTGAAAGTGCAAAAAATCATGAATTTTAGTTTTTGGGCTTAGAAATGCAATAGTAAGCGACGTCGTCCATGACGAAGTAATGAGTGTCGATAACCAGCCTATTTGTGATGGACTGGGAGAATTTCACTCCAACCAGAGACAGTCGACATGGTTATAGAAAATCCGTATGCTAATACCCAAAAAAGTGCAAAAAATCATGAATTTGACTTTCTTGGCTTAGAAATGCAATAATAAGCGACGATAGCCATGAAGAAGTAATGCGAGTCAATCTATACCCTATTTGTGATGGATGGGGTTAAGTTTAGGCCAATCAGAGGCAATCGACAGGATTCTAGAAAATTTGTGTGTTAATAGCCACTGAAAGTGCAAAAAATCACGAATTTGAGTTTTTGGGCTTAGAAATGCAATAGTAAGCGACGTCGTCCATGACGAAGTAATGAGTGTCGATAACCAGCCTATTTGTGATGGGGTGGGTGAATTTCACTTCAACCAGAGACAGTCGACATGGTTATAGAAAATTTGTATGCTAATACCTAACAAAAGTGCAAAAAATCATGAATTTGAGTTTCTAGCCTTAGAAATGCAATAATACATGACGTCAGCCATGAAAAAGTAATTGGAGTCAATATATACATTATTTGTGATGGATGGGATTAATTTCAGTAAAATCGCGAGACTCGTCGATAGGATTCTAGAAAATTCGAAAAGTGCAAAAAATCACGAATTTGAGTTTCTTGACTTAGAAATGCAATAATTAGTGACGCCAGCCTTGAAGAAGTAATGGAAGTCAATCTATACCCTATTTGTGATGGATAGTGTTAATTTAATGCCGATCAAAGACGATCGACATGATTCTAGAAAATTCATGTGCTAATACCCAACGAATGTGCAAAAAATCACGAATTTGAGTTTCTTGGCTTAGAAATGCAATAATAAGCGACGTCAGCCATGAAGATGTAATGGAATCAATCTATACCCTATTTGTGATGGACGGGGTTAATTTAGGTCAATCGATCCGAGCAATCGTCGGGATTCTAGAAAATTTGTGTGCTAATATCCACTGAAAGTGCAAAAAATCACGAATTTTAGTTTTTGGGCTTAGAAATGCAATAGTAAGCGACGTCGGCCATGACGAAGTAATGAGTGTCGATAACCAGCCTATTTGTGATGGACTGGGTGAATTTCACTCCAACCAGAGACAATCGACATTGTGATAGAAAATCCGAATGCTAATACCCACCAAAAGTGCAAAAAATCACGAATTTGACTTTCTTGGCTTAGAAATGCAATAATAAGCGACGACAGCCAATGAAGAAGTAATGCGAGTCAATCTATAGCCTATTTGTGATGGACGGGGTTAATTTTAGGCCAATCAGAGGCAATCGACAGGATTCTAGAAAATTTGTGTGCTAATATCCACTAAAAGTGCAAAAAATCACGAATTTGAGTTTTGGGGCTTAGAAATGCAATAATAAGCGACGTCGGCCATGACAAAGTAATGGGTGTCGATCACAAGCCTGTTTGTGATGGACCAGTTAACTTTCACGCCAACCAGAGACAATTGGCACGGTTATAGAAAATCCGTTTGCTAATACCGGCCGAAAGTGCAAAGAATCACGAATTTGAGTTTCTTGCCTTAGAAATGCAATAATAAGCGATCGCTGCCATGAAAAAGTAATTGGAGTCAATCTATACCCTATTTGTGATGGACGGGGTTAATTTCAGGCCAATCAGAGGCAATCGACAGGATTCTAGAAAATTCGTGTGCTAATACCCACTGAACCTGCAAAAAATCACGAATTTAAGTTTCGAGGTTAGAAATGCAATAATAAGCGACATCACCATGAAGAAGTAATTGGAGTCAATCTATACCCTATTTGTGATGGACGGGGTTAATTTAGGCCAATCCAGAGGCAATCGTCAGGATTCTAGAAAATTTGTGTGCTAATATCCACTGAAAGTGCAAAAAATCACGAATTTGAGTTTTTGGGCTTAGAAATGCAATAGTAAGCGACGTCGGCCATGACGAAGTAATGAGTGTCGATAACTAGCCTATTTGTGTTGGACTGGGTGAATTTCACTCCAACCAGAGACAGTCGACATTGTGATAGAAAATCCGAATGCTAATAGCCACCAAAAGTGCAAAAAATCACGAATTTGACTTTCTTGGCTTAGAAATGCAATAATAAGCGATAACAGCCAATGACGTAGTAATGCGAGTCAATATATAGCCTATTTGTGATGGATAGGGTTAATTTTAGGCCAATCAGAGGCAATCGACAGGATTCTAGAAAATTTGTGTGCTAATACCCACTAAAAGTGCAAAAAATCACGAATTTGAGTTTTGGGCTTAGAAATGCAATAATAAGCGACGTCGGCCATGACAAAGTAATGGGTGTCGATCACAAGCCTGTTTGTGATGGACCAGTTAACTTTCACGCCAACCAGAGACAATTGGCACGGTTATAGAAAATCCGTGTGCTAATACCGGCCAAAAGTGCAAAAAATCACGAATTTGAGTTTCTTGCCTTAGAAATGCAATAATAAGCGACGTCTGCCATGAAAAAGTAATTGGAGTCAATCTATACCCTATTTGTGATGGACGGGGTTAATTTCGTGCCAATCGAGGCAATCGACGAGGATTCTAGAAAATTCGTGTGCTAATACCCACTGAACGTGCAAAAAATCACGAATTTAAGTTTCGAGGTTAGAAATGCAATAATAAGCGACATCACCATGAAGAAGTAATTGGAGTCAATCTATACCCTATTTGTGATGGACGGGGTTAATTTTAGGTCAATCAGAGGCAATCGTCAGGATTCTAGAAAATTTGTGTGCCAATATCCACTGAAAGTGCAAAAAATCACGAATTTGAGTTTTTGGGCTTAGAAAAGCAATAGTAAGCGACGTCGTCCATGACGAAGTAATGAGTGTCGATAACTAGCCTATTTGTGATGGATCGGGTGAATTTCACTCCAACCGAGAGACAATCGACATTGTGATAGAAAATCCGAATGCTAATAGCCACCAAAAGTGCAAAAAATCACGAATTTGACTTTCTTGGCTTAGAAATGCAATAATAAGCGATAACAGCCAATGACGTAGTAATGCGAGTCAATATATAGCCTATTTGTGATGGATGGGGTTAATTTTAGGCCAATCAGAGGCAATCGACAGGATTCTAGAAAATTTGTGTGCTAATACCCACTAAAAGTGCAAAAAATCACGAATTTGAGTTTTGGGCTTAGAAATGCAATAATAAGCGACGTCGGCCATGACAAAGTAATGGGTGTCGATCACAAGCCTGTTTGTGATGGATTTGGGTTAACTTTCACGCCAACCGAGACAATTGGCACGGTTATAGAAAATGTGTGCTAATACCGGCCAAAAGTGCAAAGAATCACGAATTTGAGTTTCTTGCCTTAGAAATGCAATAATAAGCGATGGCTGCCATGAAAAAGTAATTGGAGTCAATCTATACCCTATTTGTGATGGACGGGGTTAATTTCCAATCGAGAGGCAATCGACGAGGATTCTAGAAAATTCGTGTGCTAATACCCACCGAAGTGCAAAAAATCACGAATTTAAGTTTCTAGGTTAGAAATGCAATAATAAGCGACATCACCATGAAGAAGTAATTGGAGTCAATCTATACCCTATTTGTGATGGACGGGGTTAATTTTAGGCCAATCAGAGGCAATCGATAGGATTCTAGAAAATTTGTGTGTTAATAGCCACTGAAAGTGCAAAAAATCATGAATTTAGTTTTTGGGCTTAGAAATGCAATAGTAAGCGACGTCGGTCATGACGAAGTAATGAGTGTCGATAACTAGCCAATTTGTGATGGACTGGGTGAATTTCACTACAACCAGAGACAGTCGACATTATGATAGAAAATCCGAAGGATAATATCAACCAAAAGTGTAAAAATTCACGAATTTGACTTTCTTGGCTTAGAAATGCAATAATAAGCGACATTAGCCATGAAGAAGTAATGGGAGTCAATATATACCCTATTTGTGATGGACGGGGTTAATTTCAGGTCAATCAGAGGCAATCGTCAGGTTTCTAGAAAATTTGTGTGCTAATATCCACTGAAAGTACAAAAAATCACGAATTTGAGTTTTTAGTATTAGAAATGCAATAGTAAGCGACGTCGGCCATGACGAAGTAACGAGTGTCGATAACCAGCCTATTTGTGATGGGCTGGGTGAATTTCACTTCAACCAGAGACAGTCGACATGGTTATAGAAAATTTGTATGCTAATACCCAACAAAAGTGCAAAAAATCACGAATTTGAGTTTTTGGGCTTAGAAATGCAATAGTAAGCGACGTCGGCCATGACGAAGTAATGAGTGTCGATAACCAGCCTATTTTTGATGGACTGGGTGAATTTCACTCCAACCGAGAGAAATCGACATTGTGATAGAAAATCCGAATGCTAATACCCACCAAAAGTGCAAAAAATCACGAATTTGACTTTCTTGGCTTAGAAATGCAATAATAAGCGACGTCACCAATGAAGAAGTAATGCGAGTCAATCTATAGCCTATTTGTGATGGACGGGGTTAATTTTAGGCCAATCAGAGGCAATCGACAGGATTCTAGAAAATTTGTGTGCTAATACCCACTAAAAGTGCAAAAAATCACGAATTTGAGTTTTGGGGCTTAGAAATGCAATAATAAGCGACGTCGGCCATGACAAAGTAATGGGTGTCGATCACAAGCCTGTTTGTGATGGACCAGTTAACTTTCACGCCAACCAGAGACAGTTGGAACTGTTATAGAAAATCCGTGTGCTAATACCGGTCAAAAGTGCAAAAAATCACGAATTTGAGTTTCTTGCCTTAGAAATGCAATAATAAGCGACGTCTGCCATGAAAAAGTAATTGGAGTCAATCTATACCCTATTTGTGATGGACGGGGTTAATTTCAGGACAATCCAGAGGCAGTCGACAGGATTCTTGAAATTTCGTGTGCTAATACCCACCGAACCTGCAAAAAATCACGAATTTGAGTTTCTAGGTTAGAAATGCAATAATAAGCGACGTCACCATGAAGAAGTAATTGGAGTCAATCTATACCCTATTTGTTATGGACGAAGTTAATTTCAGGTCAATCCGATGCAATCGTCAAGATTCTAGAACATTTGTGTGCTAAATCCACTGAAAGTGCAAAAAATCACGAATTTGAGTTTTTGGGCTTAGAAATGCAATAGTAAGCGACGTCGGCCATAATGAAGTAATGAGTGTCGATAACCAGCCTATTTGTGATGGACTGGGTGAATTTCACTCCAAGAGAGAGACAATCGACATTGTGATAGAAAATCCGAATGCTAATACCCACCAAAAGTGCAAAAAATCACGAATTTGACTTTCTTGGCTTAGAAATGCAATAATAAGCGACGACAGCCAATGAAGAAGTAATGCGAGTCAATCTACACCCTATTTGTGATGGACGGGGTTAATTTCATGTCAATCAGAGGCAATCGTCAGGATTCTAGAAAATTTGTGTGTTAATAGCCACTGAAAGTGCAAAAAATCACGAATTTGAGTTTTTGGGCTTAGAAATGCAATAGTAAGCGACGTCGCCCATGACGAAGTAATGAGTGTCGATAACCAGCCTATTTGTGATGGGCTTGGTGAATTTCACTTCAACCAGAGACAGTCGACATGGTTATAGAAAATTTGTATGCTAATACCTAACAAAAGTGCAAAAAATCACGAATTTGAGTTTCTGGCCTTAGAAATGCAATAATACATGACGTCAGCCATGAAAAAGTAATTGGAGTCAATATATACATTATATGTGATGGATGGGGTTAATTTTAGGGAAAATCGAGAGACTCGTCGATAGGATTCTAGAAAATTCGTGTGCTAATATCCAGTGAAAGTGCAAAAAATCACGAATTTGAGTTTCTTGACTTAGAAATGCAATAATAAGTGACGCCAGCCTGGAAGAAGTAATGGAAGTCAATCTATACCCTATTTGTGATGGATAGTGTTAATTTAATGCCAGTCAAAGACAGTCGACATGATTCTAGAAAATTCATGTGCTAATACCCAACGAATGTGCAAAAAATCACGAATTTGAGTTTCTTGCCTTAGAAATGCAATAATAAGCGACGTCTGCCATGAAAAAGTAATTGGATTCAATCTATACCCTATTTGTGATGGACGGGGTTAATTTCAGGCCAATCAGAGGCAGTCGATAGGATTCAAGAAAATTCGTAATACCCACTGAACCTGCAAAAAATCTCGAATTTGAGTTTCTAGGTTAGAAATGCAATAATAAGCGACGTCACCATGAAGAAGTAATTGGAGTCAATCTATACCCTATTTGTTATGGACGGAGTTAATTTCAGGTCAATCAGAGGCAATCGTCAGGATTCTAGAAAATCTGTGTGCTAATATCCACTGAAAGTGCAAAAAATCACGAATTTTAGTTTTTGGGCTTAGAAATGCAATAGTAAGCGACGTCGGCCATGACGAAGTAACGAGTGTCGATAACCAGCCTATTTGTGATGGACTGGGTGAATTTCACTCCAACAAGAGACAGTCGACATGGTTATAGAAAATCCGTATGCTAATACCCAAAAAAGTGCAAAAATCGTGAATTTGACTTTCTTGGCTTAGAAATGCAATAATAAGCGATGACAGCCATGAAGAAGTAATGCGAGTCAATCTATACCCTATTTGTGATGGACGGGGTTAATTTTAGGCCAATCAGAGGCAATTGTCAGGATTCTAGAAAATTTGTGTGCTAATATCCACTAAAAGTGCAAAAAATCATGAATTTTAGTTTTTGGGCTTAGAAATGCAATAGTAAGCGACGTCGTCCATGATGAAGTAATGAGTGTCGATAACCAGCCAATTTGTGATGGACTGGGTGAATTTCACTCCAACCAGAGACAGTCGACATTATGATAGAAAATCCGAAGGATAATATCAACCAAAAGTGCAAAAATTCACGAATTTGACTTTCTTGGCTTAGAAATGCAATAATAAGCGACATTAACCATGAAGAAGTAATGGGAGTCAATATATACCCTATTTGTGATGGACGGGGTTAATTTCAGGTCAATCAGAGGCAATCGTCAGGATTCTAGAAAATTTGTGTGTTAATAGCCACTGAAAGTGGAAAAAATCACGAATTTGAGTTTTTGGGCTTAGAAATGCAATAGTAAGCGACGTCGTCCATGACGAAGTAATGAGTGTCGATAACCAGCCTATTTGTGATGGGCTGGGTTAATTTCACTTCAACCAGAGACAGTCGACATAGTTATAGAAAATTTGTATGCTAATACCTAACAAAAGTGCAAAAAATCACGAATTTGAGTTTCTGGCCTTAGAAATGCAATAAATCATGACGTCAGCCATGAAAAAGTAATTGGAGTCAATATATACATTATATGTGATGGATGGGGTTAATTTTAGGAAAATCGAGAGGCTGTCGATAGGATTCTAGAAAATTCGGAAAATGCAAAAAATCACGAATTTGAGTTTCTTGACTTAGAAATGCAATAATAAGTGACGTCGGCCACTGAAGAAGTAATGGAAGTCAATCTATACCCTATTTGTGATGGATAGTGTTAATTTAATGCCAACCAAAGACAATCGACATGATTCTAGAAAATTCATGCTAATACCCAACGAATGTGCAAAAAATCACGAATTTGAGTTTCTTGAGTGAGAAATGCAATAATAAGCGACGTCAGCCATGAAGATGTAATGCGAGTCAATCTATAGCCTATTTGTGATGGACGGGGTTAATTTTAGGCCAATCAGAGGCAATCGACAGGATTCTAGAAAATTTGTGTGCTATATCCACTAAAAGTGCAAAAAATCACGAATTTGAGTTTTGGGGCTTAGAAATGCAATAATAAGCGACGTCGGCCATGACAAAGTAATGGGTGTCGATCACAGGCCTGTTTGTGATGGACCAGTTAACTTTCACGCCAACCAGAGACAGTTGGCACGGTTATAGAAAATCCGTGTGCTAATACCGGTCAAAAGTGCAAAAAATCACGAATTTGAGTTTCTTGCCTTAGAAATGCAATAATAAGCGACGTCTGCCATGAAAAAGTAATTGGAGTCAATCTATACCTATTTGTGATGGACGGGGTTAATTTCAGGCCAATCAGAGGCAATCGACAGTATTCTAGAAAATTCGTGTGCTAATACCCACTGAACCTGCAAAAAATCTCGAATTTGAGTTTCTAGGTTAGAAATGCAATAATAAGCGACGTCACCATGAAGAAGTAATTGGAGTCAATCTATACCCTATTTGTTATGGACGGAGTTAATTTCAGGTCAATCAGAGGCAATCGTCAGGATTCTAGAAAATTTGTGTGCTAATATCCACTGAAAGTGCAAAAAATCACGAATTTTAGTTTTTGGGCTTAGAAATGCAATAGTAAGCGACGTCGGCCATGACGAAGTAACGAGTGTCGATAACCACCTATTTGTGATGGTGGGTGAATTTCACTCCAACAAGAGACAGTCGACATGGTTATAGAAAATCCGTATGCTAATACCCAAAAAAGTGCAAAAAATCATGAATTTGACTTTCTTGGCTTAGAAATGCAATAATAAGCGACGACAGCCATGAAGAAGTAATGCGAGTCAATCTATACCCTATTTGTGATGGACGGGGTTAATTTTAGGCCAATCGAGAGGCAATCGTCGGATTCTAGAAAATTTGTGTGCTAATATCCACTAAAAGTGCAAAAAATCATGAATTTTAGTTTTTGGGCTTAGAAATGCAATAGTAAGCGACGTCGTCCATGATGAAGTAATGAGTGTCGATAACCAGCCAATTTGTGATGGGTGGGTGAATTTCACTCCAACCAGAGACGATCGACATTATGATAGAAAATCCGAAGGATAATATCAACCAAAAGTGCAAAAATTCACGAATTTGACTTTCTTGGCTTAGAAATGCAATAATAAGCGACATTAACCATGAAGAAGTAATGGGAGTCAATATATACCCTATTTGTGATGGACGGGGTTAATTTCAGGTCAATCAGAGGCAATCGTCAGGATTCTAGAAAATTTGTGTGTTAATAGCCACTGAAAGTGGAAAAAATCACGAATTTGAGTTTTTGGGCTTAGAAATGCAATAGTAAGCGACGTCGTCCATGACGAAGTAATGAGTGTCGATAACCAGCCTATTTGTGATGGGCTGGGTGAATTTCACTTCAACCAGAGACAGTCGACATGGTTATAGAAAATTTGTATGCTAATACCTAACAAAAGTGCAAAAAATCACGAATTTGAGTTTCTGGCCTTAGAAATGCAATAAATCATGACGTCAGCCATGAAAAAGTAATTGGAGTCAATATATACATTATATGTGATGGATGGGGTTAATTTCAGGAAAATCTGAGACTGTCGATAGGATTCTAGAAAATTCGGAAAGTGCAAAAAATCACGAATTTGAGTTTCTTGACTTAGAAATGCAATAATAAGTGACGCCGACATGAAGAAGTAATGGAAGTCAATCTATACCCTATTTGTGATGGATAGTGTTAATTTAATGCCAATCAAAGACGATCGACATGATTCTAGAAAATTCATGTGCTAATACCCAACGAATGTGCAAAAAATCACGAATTTGAGTTTCTTGAGTGAGAAATGCAATAATAAGCGACGTCAGCTATGAAGATGTAATGCGAGTCAATCTATAGCCTATTTGTGATGGACGGGGTTAATTTTAGGCCAATCGAGAGGCAATCGACGAGGATTCTAGAAAATTTGTGTGCTAATATCCACTAAAAGTGCAAAAAATCACGAATTTGAGTTTTGGGGCTTAGAAATGCAATAATAAGCGACGTCGGCCATGACAAAGTAATGGGTGTCGATCACAAGCCTGTTTGTGATGGACCAGTTAACTTTCACGCCAACCAGAGACAGTTGGCACGGTTATAGAAAATCCGTGTGCTAATACCGGTCAAAAGTGCAAAAAATCACGAATTTGAGTTTCTTGCCTTAGAAATGCAATAATAAGCGACGTCGCCATGAAAAAGTAATTGGAGTCAATCTATACCTATTTGTGATGGACGGGGTTAATTTCGAGCCAATCGAGGCAATCGACGAGATTCTAGAAAATTCGTGTGCTAATACCCACCGAAACTGCAAAAAATCTCGAATTTGAGTTTCTAGGTTAGAAATGCAATAATAAGCGACGTCACCATGAAGAAGTAATTGGAGTCAATCTATACCCTATTTGTTATGGACGGAGTTAATTTCGGGTCAATCGAGGCAATCGTCGGGATTCTAGAAAATTTGTGTGCTAATATCCACCGAAAGTGCAAAAAATCACGAATTTTAGTTTTTGGGCTTAGAAATGCAATAGTAAGCGACGTCGGCCATGACGAAGTAACGAGTGTCGATAACCAGCCTATTTGTGATGGGTGGGTGAATTTCACTCCAACAAGAGACAATCGACATGGTTATAGAAAATCCGTATGCTAATACCCAAAAAAGTGCAAAAAATCATGAATTTGACTTTTTGGCTTAGAAATGCAATAATAAGCGACGACGACCATGAAGAAGTAATGCGAGTCAATCTATACCCTATTTGTGATGGACGGGGTTAAGTTTAGGCCAATCAGAGGCAATCGACAGGATTCTAGAAAATTTGTGTGTTAATAGCCACTGAAAGTGCAAAAAATCATGAATTTTAGTTTTTGGGCTTAGAAATGCAATAGTAAGCGACGTCGTCCATGACGAAGTAATGAGTGTCGATAACCAGCCTATTTGTGATGGTGGGTGAATTTCACTCCAACCGAGAGAAAATCGACATGGTTATAGAAAATCCGTATGCTAATACCCAAAAAAGTGCAAAAAATCATGAATTTGACTTTCTTGGCTTAGAAATGCAATAATAAGCGACGACTTGGCTTGACCATGAAGAAGTAATGCGAGTCAATCTATACCCTATTTGTGATGGACGGGGTTAATTTCATGTCAATCAGAGGCAATCGTCAGGATTCTAGAAAATTTGTGTGTTAATAGCCACTGAAAGTGCAAAAAATCACGAATTTGAGTTTTTGGGCTTAGAAATGCAATAGTAAGCGACGTCGTCCATGACGAAGTAATGAGTGTCGATAACCAGCCTATTTGTGATGGGCTTGGTGAATTTCACTTCAACCGAGAGACGATCGACATGGTTATAGAAAACTTGTATGCTAATACCTAACAAAAGTGCAAAAAATCACGAATTTGAGTTTCGGCCTTAGAAATGCAATAATACATGACGTCGGCCATGAAAAAGTAATTGGAGTCAATATATACATTATATGTGATGGATGGGGTTAATTTCGGGAAAATGCGAGCTGTCAATAGGATGCTAGAAAATTCGGAAAGTGCAAAAAATCACGAATTTGAGTTTCTTGACTTAGAAATGCAATAATAAGTGACGCCACTGAAGAAGTAATGGAAGTCAATCTATACCCTATTTGTGATGGATAGTGTTAATTTAATGCCGTCAAAGACAATCGACAAGGATTCTAGAAAATTAATGTGCTAATACCCAACGAATGTGCAAAAAATCACGAATTTGAGTTTCTTGGGTTAGAAATGCAATAATAAGCGACGTCACAATGAAGAAGTAATGGGAATCAATCTATACCCTATTTGTGATGGACGGGGTTAATTTCAGGTCAATCAGATGCAATCGTCAAGATTCTAGAAAATTTGTGTGCTAATATCCACTGAAAGTGCAAAAAATCACGAATTTGAGTTTTTGGGCTTAGAAATGCAATAGTAAGCGACGTCGGCCATGACGAAGTAATGAGTGTCGATAACCAGCCTATTTGTGATGGACTGGGTGAATTTCACTCCAACCAGAGACAATCGACATTGTGATAGAAAATCCGAATGCTAATACCCACCAAAAGTGCAAAAAATCACGAATTTGACTTTCTTGGCTTAGAAATGCAATAATAAGCGACGACATGACCAATGAAGAAGTAATGCGAGTCAATCTATAGCCTATTTGTGATGGATGGGGTTAATTTTAGGCCAATCGAGGCAATCGACGAGATTCTAGAAAATTTGTGTGCTAATATCCACTAAAAGTGCAAAAAATCACGAATTTGAGTTTTGGGGCTTAGAAATGCAATAATAAGCGACGTCGGCCATGACAAAGTAATGGGTGTCGATCACAAGCCTGTTTGTGATGGACCGGTTAACTTTCACGCCAACCGAGAGACAGTTGGCACGGTTATAGAAAATCCGTGTGCTAATACCCGGTCAAAAGTGCAAAAAATCACGAATTTGAGTTTCTTGCCTTAGAAATGCAATAATAAGCGACGTACGCCATGAAAAAGTAATTGGAGTCAATCTATACCCTATTTGTGATGGACGGGGTTAATTTCAGGCCAATCAGAGGCAGTCGACAGGATTCTAGAAAATTCGTGTGCTAATACCCACCGAACCTGCAAAAAATCTCGAATTTGAGTTTCTAGGTTAGAAATGCAATAATAAGCGACGTCACCATGAAGAAGTAATTGGAGTCAATCTATACCCTATTTGTTATGGACGGAGTTAATTTCAGGTCATCCAGAGGCAATCGTCAGGATTCTAGAAAATCTGTGTGCTAATATCCACTGAAAGTGCAAAAAATCACGAATTTTAGTTTTTGGGCTTAGAAATGCAATAGTAAGCGACGTCGGCCATGACGAAGTAACGAGTGTCGATAACCAGCCTATTTGTGATGGACTGGGTGAATTTCACTCCAACCAGAGACAGTCGACATTATGATAGAAAATCCGAATGCTAATATCCACCAAAAGTGCAAAAAATCACGAATTTGACTTTCTTGGCTTAGAAATGCAATAATAAGAGACGTCAGCCATGAATAAGTAATGGGAGTCAATCTATACCCTATTTGTGATGGACGGGGTTAATTTCAGGTCAATCAGAGGCAATCGTCAGGATTCTAGAAAATCTGTGTGCTAATATCCACTGAAAGTGCAAAAAATCACGAATTTTAGTTTTTGGGCTTAGAAATGCAATAGTAAGCGACGTCGGCCATTACGAAGTAACGAGTGTCGATAACCAGCCTATTTGTGATGGACTGGGTGAATTTCATTCCAACAAGAGACAGTCGACATGGTTATAGAAAATCCGTATGCTAATACCCAAAAAAGTGCAAAAAATCATGAATTTGACTTTCTTGGCTTAGAAATGCAATAATAAGCGACGAAAATGTAATGGAGTCAACCATGAAGAAGTAATGCAAGTCAATCTATACCCTATTTGTGATGGACGGGGTTAAGAAGTTTTGGCCAATTAAGAGGCAATCGAGGCAATCGTCGATTCTAGAAAATTTGTGTGCTAATATCCACCGAAAGTGCAAAAAATCACGAATTTGAGTTTTTGGGCTTAGAAATGCAATAGTAAGCGACGTCGTCCATGACGAAGTAATGAGTGTCGATAACCAGCCTATTTGTGATGGACTGGGTGAATTTCACTCCTACCAGAGACAGTCGACATGGTTATAGAAAATCCGTATGCTAATACCCAAAAAAGTGCAAAAAATCATGAATTTGACTTTCTTGGCTTAGAAATGCAATAATAAGCGACGACGACCATGAAGAAGTAATGCGAGTCAATCTATACCCTATTTGTGATGGACGGGGTTAATTTTAGGCCAATCGAGAGGCAATCGACGGGATTCTAGAAAATTTGTGTGCTAATATCCACTAAAAGTGCAAAAAATCACGAATTTGAGTTTTTGGGCTTAGAAATGCAATAATAAGCGACGTCGGCCATGACAAAGTAATGGGTGTCGATCACAAGCCCTGTTTGTGATGGACCGGTTAACTTTCACGCCAACCGAGAGACGGTTGGCACGGTTATAGAAAATCCGTGTGCTAATACAACCAAAAGTGCAAAAAATCACGAATTTGAGTTTCTTGCCTTAGAAATGCAATAATAAGCGACGTCGCCATGAAAAAGTAATTGGAGTCAATCTATACCCTATTTGTGATGGACGGGGTTAATTTCGGGCCAATCGAGGCAATCGACGTGATTCTAGAAAATTCGTGTGCTAATACCCACCGAACTGCAAAAAATCACGAATTTGAGTTTCTAGGTTAGAAATGCAATAATAAGCGACGTCACCATGAAGAAGTAATTGGAGTCAATCTATACCCTATTTGTTATGGACGGAGTTAATTTCGGGTCAATCGAGAGGCAATCGTCGTCGGGATTCTAGAAAATTTGTGTGCTAATATCCACTGAAAGTGCAAAAAATCACGAATTTTAGTTTTTGGGCTTAGAAATGCAATAGTAAGCGACGTCGGCCATGACGAAGTAACGAGTGTCGATAACCAGCCTATTTGTGATGGACTGGGTGAATTTCACTCCAACAAGAGACAGTCGACATGGTTATAGAAAATCCGTATGCTAATACCCAAAAAAGTGCAAAAAATCATGAATTTGACTTTCTTGGCTTAGAAATGCAATAATAAGCGACGACAGCCATGAAGAAGTAATGCGAGTCAATCTATACCCTATTTGTGATGGACGGGGTTAATTTTAGGCCAATCAGAGGCAATCGTCAGGATTCTAGAAAATTTGTGTGTTAATAGCCACTGAAAGTGCAAAAAATCACGAATTTGAGTTTTTGGGCTTAGAAATGCAATAGTAAGCGACGTCGTCCATGACGAAGTAATGAGTGTCGATAACCAGCCTATTTGTGATGGGCTGGGTGAATTTCACTTCAACCAGAGACAGTCGACATGGTTATAGAAAATTTGTATGCTAATACCTAACAAAAGTGCAAAAAATCACGAATTTGAGTTTCTGGCCTTAGAAATGCAATAATACATGACGTCAGCCATGAAAAAGTAATTGGAGTCAATATATACATTATATGTGATGGATGGGGTTAATTTCAGGAAAATCTGAGACTGTCGATAGGATTCTAGAAAATTCGGAAAGTGCAAAAAATCACGAATTTGAGTTTCTTGACTTAGAAATGCAATAATAAGTGACGCCAGCCTGGAAGAAGTAATGGAAGTCAATCTATACCCTATTTGTGATGGATAGTGTTAATTTAATGCCAGTCAAAGACAGTCGACATGATTCTAGAAAATTCATGTGCTAATACCCAACGAATGTGCAAAAAATCACGAATTTGAGTTTCTTGGGTGAGAAATGCAATAATAAGCGACGTCAGCCATGAAGATGTAATGGGAATCAATCTATACCCTATTTGTGATGGACGGGGTTAATTTCAGGTCAATCCGATGCAATCGTCAAGATTCTAGAACATTTGTGTGCTAATATCCACTGAAAGTGCAAAAAATCACGAATTTGAGTTTTTGGGCTTAGAAATGCAATAGTAAGCGACGTCGGCCATAACGAAGTAATGAGTGTCGATAACCAGCCTATTTGTGATGGACTGGGTGAATTTCACTCCAACCAGAGACAGTCGACATTGTGATAGAAAATCCGAATGCTAATACCCACCAAAAGTGCAAAAAATCACGAATTTGACTTTCTTGGCTTAGAAATGCAATAATAAGCGACGACAGCCAATGAAGAAGTAATGCGAGTCAATCTATAGCCTATTTGTGATGGACGGGGTTAATTTTAGGCCAATCAGAGGCAATCGACAGGATTCTAGAAAATTTGTGTGCTAATATCCACTAAAAGTGCAAAAAATCACGAATTTGAGTTTTGGGGCTTAGAAATGCAATAATAAGCGACGTCGGCCATGACAAAGTAATGGGTGTCGATCACAAGCCTGTTTGTGATGGACCAGTTAACTTTCACGCCAACCAGAGACAGTTGGCACGGTTATAGAAAATCCGTGTGCTAATACCGGTCAAAAGTGCAAAAAATCACGAATTTGAGTTTCTTGCCTTAGAAATGCAATAATAAGCGACGTCTGCCATGAAAAAGTAATTGGAGTCAATCTATACCCTATTTGTGATGGACGGGGTTAATTTCAGGCCAATCAGAGGCAGTCGACAGGATTCTAGAAAATTCGTGTGCTAATACCCACTGAACCTGCAAAAAATCTCGAATTTGAGTTTCTAGGTTAGAAATGCAATAATAAGCGACGTCACCATGAAGAAGTAATTGGAGTCAATCTATACCCTATTTGTTATGGACGGAGTTAATTTCAGGTCAATCAGAGGCAATCGTCAGGATTCTAGAAAATCTGTGTGCTAATATCCACTGAAAGTGCAAAAAATCACGAATTTTAGTTTTTGGGCTTAGAAATGCAATAGTAAGCGACGTCGGCCATGACGAAGTAACGAGTGTCGATAACCACCTATTTGTGATGGTGGGTGAATTTCACTCCAACAAGAGACAATCGACATGGTTATAGAAAATCCGTATGCTAATACCCAAAAAAGTGCAAAAATCATGAATTTGACTTTCTTGGCTTAGAAATGCAATAATAAGCGATGACAGCCATGAAGAAGTAATGCGAGTCAATCTATACCCTATTTGTGATGGACGGGGTTAATTTTAGGCCAATCAGAGGCAATTGTCAGGATTCTAGAAAATTTGTGTGCTAATATCCACTAAAAGTGCAAAAAATCATGAATTTTAGTTTTTGGGCTTAGAAATGCATTAGTAAGCGACGTCGTCCATGACGAAGTAATGAGTGTCGATAACCAGCCAATTTGTGATGGACTGGGTGAATTTCACTCCAACCAGAGACAGTCGACATTATGATAGAAAATCCGAAGGATAATATCAACCAAAAGTGCAAAAATTCACGAATTTGACTTTCTTGGCTTAGAAATGCAATAATAAGCGACATTAGCCATGAAGAAGTAATGGGAGTCAATATATACCCTATTTGTGATGGACGGGGTTAATTTCAGGTCAATCAGAGGCAATCGTCAGGTTTCTAGAAAATTTTTGTGCTAATATCCACTGAAAGTACAAAAAATCACGAATTTGAGTTTTTAGGATTAGAAATGCAATAGTAAGCGACGTCGTCCAAGACGAAGTAACGAGTGTCGATAACCAGCCTATTTGTGATGGGCTGGGTGAATTTCACTTCAACCAGAGACAGTCGACATGGTTATAGAAAATTTGTATGCTAATACCCAACAAAAGTGCAAAAAATCACGAATATGAGTTTTTGGGCTTAGAAATGCAATAGTAAGCGACGTCGGCCATGACGAAGTAATGAGTGTCGATAACCAGCCTATTTTTGATGGACTGGGTGAATTTCACTCCAACCAGAGACAGTCGACATTGTGATAGAAAATCCGAATGCTAATACCCACCAAAAGTGCAAAAAATCACGAATTTGACTTTCTTGGTTGAGAAATGCAATAATAAGCGACGACAGCCAATGAAGAAGTAATGCGAGTCAATCTATAGCCTATTTGTGATGGACGGGGTTAATTTTAGGCCAATCAGAGGCAATCGACAGGATTCTAGAAAATTTGTGTGCTAATACCCACTAAAAGTGCAAAAAATCACGAATTTGAGTTTTGGGGCTTAGAAATGCAATAATAAGCGACGTCGGCCATGACAAAGTAATGGGTGCGATCACAAGCCTGTTTGTGATGGACCGAGTTAACTTTCACGCCAACCGAGAGAGACAAGTTGGGCGTTATAGAAAATCCGTGTGCTAATACAGGTCAAAAGTGCAAAAAAATCACGAATTTGTGTTTCTTGCCTTAGAAATGCAATAATAAGCGACGTCTGCCATGAAAAAGTAATTGGAGTCAATCTATACCCTATTTGTGACGGACGGGGTTAATTTCGGTGCCAATCGAGGCGGTCGACGAGATTCTAGAAAATTCGTGTGCTAATACCCACCGAACTGCAAAAAATCACGAATTTGAGTTTCTAGGTTAGAAATGCAATAATAAGCGACGTCACCATGAAGAAGTAATTGGAGTCAATCTATACCCTATTTGTTATGGACGAAGTTAAATTCAGGTCAATCAGAGGCAATCGTCAGGATTCTAGAAAATTTGTGTGCTAATATCTACTGAAAGTGCAAAAAATCATGAATTTTAGTTTTTGGGCTTAGAAATGCAATAGTAAGCGACGTCGTCCATGACGAAGTAATGAGTGTCGATAACCAGCCTATTTGTGATGGTGGGTGAATTTCACTCCAACCAGAGACAGTCGACATGGTTATAGAAAATCCGTATGCTAATACCCAAAAAAGTGCAAAAAATCATGAATTTGACTTTCTTGGCTTAGAAATGCAATAATAAGCGACGACAGCCATGAATAAATAATGCGAGTCAATCTATACCCTATTTGTGATGGACGGGGTTAATTTTAGGCCAATAGAGGCAATCGACAGGATTCTAGAAAATTTGTGTGTTAATAGCCACTGAAAGTGCAAAAAATCACGAATTTGAGTTTTTGGGCTTAGAAATGCAATAGTAAGCGACGTCGTCCATGACGAAGTAATGAGTGTCGATAACCAGCCTATTTGTGATGGGCTTGGTGAATTTCACTTCAACCAGAGACAGTCGACATGGTTATAGAAAATTTGTATGCTAATACCTAACAAAAGTGCAAAAAATCACGAATTTGAGTTTCTGGCCTTAGAAATGCAATAATACATGACGTCAGCCATGAAAAAGTAATTGGAGTCAATATATACATTATATGTGATGGATGGGGTTAATTTCAGGAAAATCTGAGACTGTCGATAGGATTCTAGAAAATTCGGAAAGTGCAAAAAATCACGAATTTGAGTTTCTTGACTTAGAAATGCAATAATAAGTGACGCCAGCCTGGAAGAAGTAATGGAAGTCAATCTATACCCTATTTGTGATGGATAGTGTTAATTTAATGCCAGTCAAAGACAGTCGACATGATTCTAGAAAATTAATGTGCTAATACCCAACGAATGTGCAAAAAATCACGAATTTGAGTTTCTTGGGTGAGAAATGCAATAATAAGCGACGTCACCATGAAGAGTAATGGGAATCAATCTATACCCTATTTGTGATGGACGGGGTTAATTTCGGAGTCAATCCGATGCAATCGTCAAGATTCTAGAACATTTGTGTGCTAATATCCACCGAAAGTGCAAAAAATCACGAATTTGAGTTTTTGGGCTTAGAAATGCAATAGTAAGCGACGTCGGCCATCACGAAGTAATGAGTGTCGATAACCAGCCTATTTGTGATGGACTGGGTGAATTTCACTCCAACCAGAGACGATCGACATTGTGATAGAAAATCCGAATGCTAATACCCACCAAAAGTGCAAAAAATCACGAATTTGACTTTCTTGGCTTAGAAATGCAATAATAAGCGACGACAATTACCAATGAAGAAGTAATGCGAGTCAATCTATAGCCTATTTGTGATGGACGGGGTTAATTTTAGGCCAATCGAGAGGCAATCGACGGGATTCTAGAAAATTTGTGTGCTAATATCCACTAAAAGTGCAAAAAATCACGAATTTGAGTTTTGGGGCTTAGAAATGCAATAATAAGCGACGTCGGCCATGACAAAGTAATGGGTGTCGATCACAAGCCTGTTTGTGATGGACTTGTTAACTTTCACGCCAACCGAGAGACAGTTGGCACGGTTATAGAAAATCCGTGTGCTAATACCGGACAAAAGTGCAAAAAATCACGAATTTGAGTTTCTTGCCTTAGAAATGCAATAATAAGCGACGTCTGCCATGAAAAAGTAATTGGAGTCAATCTATACCCTATTTGTGACGGACGGGGTTAATTTCAGGCCAATCAGAGGCACTCGACAGGATTCTAGAAAATTCGTGTGCTAATACCCACTGAACCTGCAAAAAATCTCGAATTTGAGTTTCTAGGTTAGAAATGCAATAATAAGCGACGTCACCATGAAGAAGTAATTGGAGTCAATCTATACCCTATTTGTTATGGACGGAGTTAATTTCAGGTCAATCAGAGGCAATCGTCAGGATTCTAGAAAATTTGTGTGCTAATATCCACTGAAAGTGCAAAAAATCATGAATTTTAGTTTTTGGGCTTAGAAATGCAATAGTAAGCGACGTCGGCCATGACGAAGTAACGAGTGTCGATAACCAGCCTATATTTGTGATGGGTGGGTGAATTTCACTCCAACAAGAGACAGTCGACATGGTTATAGAAAATCCGTATGCTAATACCCAAAAAAGTGCAAAAATCATGAATTTGACTTTCTTGGCTTAGAAATGCAATAATAAGCGATGACAGCCATGAAGAAGTAATGCGAGTCAATCTATACCCTATTTGTGATGGACGGGGTTAATTTTAGGCCAATCAGAGGCAATTGTCAGGATTCTAGAAAATTTGTTTGCTAATATCCACAAAAGTGCAAAAAATCATGAATTTTAGTTTTTGGGCTTAGAAATGCAATAGTAAGCGACGTCGTCCATGACGAAGTAATGAGTGTCGATAACCAGCCAATTTGTGATGGACTGGGTGAATTTCACTCCAACCAGAGACAGTTGGCACGGTTATAGAAAATCCGTGTGCTAATACCGGCCAAAAGTGCAAAAAATCACGAATTTGAGTTTCTTGCCTTAGAAATGCAATAATAAGCGACGACAGCCATGAATAAATAATGCGAGTCAATCTATACCCTATTTGTGATGGACGGGGTTAATTTTAGGCCAATTAGAGGCAATCGACAGGATTCTAGAAAATTTGTGTGTTAATAGCCACTGAAAGTGCAAAAAATCACGAATTTGAGTTTTTGGGCTTAGAAATGCAATAGTAAGCGACGTCGTCCATGACGAAGTAATGAGTGTCGATAACCAGCCTATTTGTGATGGGCTTGGTGAATTTCACTTCAACCAGAGACAGTCGACATGGTTATAGAAAATTTGTATGCTAATACCAAACAAAAGTGCAAAAAATCACGAATTTGAGTTTCTGGCCTTAGAAATGCAATAATACATGACGTCAGCCATGAAAAAGTAATTGGAGTCAATATATACATTATATGTGATGGATGGGGTTAATTTCGGGAAAATGCGAGACCGTCGATAGGATTCTAGAAAATTCGGAAAGTGCAAAAAATCACGAATTTGAGTTTCTTGACTTAGAAATGCAATAATAAGTGACGCCTTGCCACTGGAAGAAGTAATGGAAGTCAATCTATACCCTATTTGTGATGGATAGTGTTAATTTAATGCCAGTCAAAGACAGTCGACATGATTCTAGAAAATTAATGTGCTAATACCCAACGAATGTGCAAAAAATCACGAATTTGAGTTTCTTGGGTGAGAAATGCAATAATAAGCGACGTCAGCCATGAAGATCTAATGGGAATCAATCTATACCCTATTTGTGATGGACGGGGTTAATTTCAGGTCAATCCGATGCAATCGTCAAGATTCTAGAACATTTGTGTGCTAATATCCACTGAAAGTGCAAAAAATCACGAATTTGAGTTTTTGGGCTTAGAAATGCAATAGTAAGCGACGTCGGCCATCACGAAGTAATGAGTGTCGATAACCAGCCTATTTGTGATGGACTGGGTGAATTTCACTCCAACCAGAGACAGTCGACATTGTGATAGAAAATCCGAATGCTAATACCCACCAAAAGTGCAAAAAATCACGAATTTCACTTTCTTGGCTTAGAAATGCAATAATAAGCGACGACGACCAATGAAGAAGTAATGCGAGTCAATCTATAGCCTATTTGTGATGGACGGGGTTAATTTTAGGCCAATCAGAGGCAATCGACAGGATTCTAGAAAATTTGTGTGCTAATATCCACTAAAAGTGCAAAAAATCACGAATTTGAGTTTTGGGGCTTAGAAATGCAATAATAAGCGACGTCGGCCATGACAAAGTAATGAGTGTCGATAACAAGCCAATTTGTGATGGACCGGGTGAATTTCACGCCAACCGAGAGACACGAGTTGGCACGGTTATAGAAAATCCGTGTGCTAATCTTAGGACAAAAGTGCAAAAAATCACGAATTTGAGTTTCTTGCCTTAGAAATGCAATAATAAGCGACGTCGCCATGAAAAAGTAATTGGAGTCAATCTATACCCTATTTGTGATGGACGGGGTTAATTTCAAGGCCAATCGAGGCGATCGACGAGGAGTTCTAGAAAATTCGTGTGCTAATACCCACCGAACTGCAAAAAATCTCGAATTTGAGTTTCTAGGTTAGAAATGCAATAATAAGCGACGTCACCATGAAGAAGTAATTGGAGTCAATCTATACCCTATTTGTTATGGACGGAGTTAATTTCGAGGTCAATCGAGGCAATCGTCGGGATTCTAGAAAAATTGTGTGCTAATATCCACCGAAAGTGCAAAAAATCACGAATTTTAGTTTTTGGGCTTAGAAATGCAATAGTAAGCGACGTCGGCCATGACGAAGTAACGAGTGTCGATAACCAGCCTATTTGTGATGGACTGGGTGAATTTCACTCCAACCGAGAGACGATCGACATTGTGATAGAAAATCCGAATGCTAATACCCACCAAAAGTGCAAAAAATCACGAATTTGACTTTCTTGGCTTAGAAATGCAATAATAAGCGACGACGACCAATGAAGAAGTAATGCGAGTCAATCTATAGCCTATTTGTGATGGACGGGGTTAATTTTAGGCCAATCAGAGGCAATCGACAGGATTCTAGAAAATTTGTGTGCTAATATCCACTAAAAGTGCAAAAAATCACGAATTTGAGTTTTGGGGCTTAGAAATGCAATAATAAGCGACGTCGGCCATGACAAAGTAATGGGTGTCGATCACAAGCCTGTTTGTGATGGACTAGTTAACTTTCACGCCAACCAGAGACAGTTGGCACGGTTATAGAAAATCCGTGTGCTAATACCGGTCAAAAGTTCAAAAAATCACGAATTTGAGTTTCTTGCCTTAGAAATGCAATAATAAGCGACGTCTGCCATGAAAAAGTAATTGGAGTCAATCTATACCCTATTTGTGATGGACGGGGTTAATTTCAGGCCAATCAGAGGCAGTCGACAGGATTCTAGAAAATTCGTGTGCTAATACCCACTTAACCTGCAAAAAATCTCGAATTTGAGTTTCTAGGTTAGAAATGCAATAATAAGCGACGTCACCATGAAGAAGTAATTGGAGTCAATCTATACCCTATTTGTTATGGACGGAGTTAATTTCAGGTCAATCAGAGGCAATCGTCGGGATTCTAGAAAATCTGTGTGCTAATATCCACCGAAAGTGCAAAAAATCACGAATTTTAGTTTTTGGGCTTAGAAATGCAATAGTAAGCGACGTCGGCCATGACGAAGTAACGAGTGTCGATAACCAGCCTATTTGTGATGGACTGGGTGAATTTCACTCCAACAAGAGACAGTCGACATGGATAGAAAATCCGAATGCTAATACCCACCAAAAGTGCAAAAAATCACGAATTTGACTTTCTTGGCTTAGAAATGCAATAATAAGCGACGACGAGCAATACCAATGAAGAAGTAATGCGAGTCAATCTATAGCCTATTTGTGATGGACGGGGTTAATTTTAGTTCAATCAGAGGCAATCAACAGGATTCTAGAAAATTTGTGTGCTAATATCCACTAAAAGTGCAAAAAATCACGAATTTGAGTTTTGGGGCTTAGAAATGCAATAGTAAGCGACGTCGTCCATGACGAAGTAATGAGTGTCGATAACCAGCCAATTTGTGACGGACTGGGTGAATTTCACTCCAACCAGATACAGTTGGCACGGTTATAGAAAATCCGTGTGCTAATACCGGACAAAAGTACAAAAAATCACGAATTTGAGTTTCTTGCCTTAGAAATGCAATAATAAGCGACGTCTGCCATGAAAAAGTAATTGGAGTCAATCTATACCCTATTTGTGATGGACGGGGTTAATTTCAGGCCAATCAGAGGCAGTCGACAGGATTCTAGAAAATTCGTGTGCTAATACCCACTGAACCTGCAAAAAATCTCGAATTTGAGTTTCTAGGTTAGAAATGCAATAATAAGCGACGTCACCATGAAGAAGTAATTGGAGTCAATCTATACCCTATTTGTTATGGACGGAGTTAATTTCAGGTCAATCAGAGGCAATCGTCAGGATTCTAGAAAATCTGTGTGCTAATATCCACTGAAAGTGCAAAAAATCACGAATTTTAGTTTTTGGGCTTAGAAATGCAATAGTAAGCGACGTCGGCCATGACGAAGTAACGAGTGTCGATAACCAGCCTATTTGTGATGGACTGGGTGAATTTCACTCCAACCAGAGACAGTCGACATTGTGATAGAAAATCCGAATGCTAATACCCACCAAAAGTGCAAAAAATCACGAATTTGACTTTCTTGGCTTAGAAATGCAATAATAAGCGACGACAGCCAATGAAGAAGTAATGCGAGTCAATCTATAGCCTATTTGTGATGGACGGGGTTAATTTTAGGCCAATCAGAGGCAATCGACAGGATTCTAGAAAATTTGTGTGCTAATATCCACTAAAAGTGCAAAAAATCACGAATTTGAGTTTTGGGGCTTAGAAATGCAATAATAAGCGACGTCGGCCATGACAAAGTAATGGGTGTCGATCACAAGCCTGTTTGTGATGGACTAGTTAACTTTCACGCCAACCGAGAGACAAGTTGGACACAGGTTATAGAAAATCCGTGTGCTAATACCGGTCAAAAGTGCAAAAAATCACGAATTTGAGTTTCTTGCCTTAGAAATGCAATAATAAGCGACGACGTCGCCATGAAAAAGTAATTGGAGTCAATCTATACCCTATTTGTGATGGACGGGGTTAATTTCGGGAAAATGCCAATCGATAGGATTCTAGAGGCAAAAAATCATCGACGAGTGATTCTAGAAAATTCGTGTGCTAATACCCACTTAAAATTTAATGCAAAAAATCTCGAATTTGAGTTTCTAGGTTAGAAATGCAATAATAAGCGACGTCACCATGAAGAAGTAATTGGAGTCAATCTATACCCTATTTGTTATGGACGGAGTTAATTTCGAGTCAATCGAGGCAATCGTCAGGATTCTAGAAAATCTGTGTGCTAATATCCACCGAAAGTGCAAAAAATCACGAATTTTAGTTTTTGGGCTTAGAAATGCAATAGTAAGCGACGTCGGCCATGACGAAGTAACGAGTGTCGGTAACCAGCCTATTTGTGATGGGTGGGTGAATTTCACTCCAACCGAGAGACAATCGACATTGTGATAGAAAATCCGAATGCTAATACCCACCAAAAGTGCAAAAAATCACGAATTTGACTTTCTTGGCTTAGAAATGCAATAATAAGCGACGACAGCCAATGAAGAAGTAATGCGAGTCAATCTATAGCCTATTTGTGATGGACGGGGTTAATTTTAGGCCAATCAGAGGCAATCGACAGGATTCTAGAAAATTTGTGTGCTAATATCCACTAAAAGTGCAAAAAATCACGAATTTGAGTTTTGGGGCTTAGAAATGCAATAATAAGCGACGTCGGCCATGACAAAGTAATGGGTGTCGATCACAAGCCTTTTTGTGATGGACTAGTTAACTTTCACGCCAACCAGAGACAATTGGCACGGTTATAGAAAATCCGTGTGCTAATACCGGTCAAAAGTGCAAAAAATCACGAATTTGAGTTTCTTGCCTTAGAAATGCAATAATAAGCGACGTCTGCCATGAAAAAGTAATTGGAGTCAATCTATACCCTATTTGTGATGGACGGGGTTAATTTCAGGCCAATCAGAGGCAGTCGACAGGATTCTAGAAAATTCGTGTGCTAATACCCACTTAACCTGCAAAAAATCTCGAATTTGAGTTTCTAGGTTAGAAATGCAATAATGAGCGACGTCACCATGAAGAAGTAATTGGAGTCAATCTATACCCTATTTGTTATGGACGGAGTTAATTTCAGGTCAATCAGAGGCAATCGTCAGGATTCTAGAAAATCTGTGTGCTAATATCCACTGAAAGTGCAAAAAATCACGAATTTTAGTTTTTGGGCTTAGAAATGCAATAGTAAGCGACGTCGGCCATGACGAAGTAACGAGTGTCGATAACTAGCCTATTTGTGATGGACTGGGTGAATTTCACTCCAACAAGAGACAGTCGACATGGTTATAGAAAATCCGTATGCTAATACCCAAAAAAGTGCAAAAAATCATGAATTGACTTTCTTGGCTTAGAAATGCAATAATAAGCGACGACAGCCAATGAAGAAGTAATGCGAGTCAATCTATAGCCTATTTGTGATGGACGGGGTTAATTTTAGTTCAATCAGAGGCAATCAACAGGATTCTAGAAAATTTGTGTGCTAATATCCACTAAAAGTGCAAAAAATCACGAATTTGAGTTTTTGGGGCTTAGAAATGCAATAATAAGCGACGTCGGCCATGACAAAGTAATGGGTGTCGATCACAAGCCAATTTGTGATGGACGGGTTAATTTCACGCCAACCGAGAGACGATCGACACGGTTATAGAAAATCCGTGTGCTAATATCAACCAAAAGTGCAAAAATTCACGAATTTGAGTTTCTTGCCTTAGAAATGCAATAATAAGCGACACGCCATGAAAAAGTAATTGGAGTCAATCTATACCCTATTTGTGATGGACGGGGTTAATTTCGTGCCAATCGAGAGGCAATCGACAGGATTCTAGAAAATTCGTGTGCTAATACCCACCGAAAGTGCAAAAAATCTCGAATTTGAGTTTCTAGGTTAGAAATGCAATAATAAGCGATGTCACCATGAAGAAGTAATTGGAGTCAATCTATACCCTATTTGTTATGGACGGAGTTAATTTCAGGTCAATCAGAGGAAATCGTAAGGATTCTAGAAAATTTGTGTGCTAATATCCACCGAAAGTGCAAAAAATCACGAATTTTAGTTTTTGGGCTTAGAAATGCAATAGTAAGCGACGTCGGCCATGACGAAGTAACGAGTGTCGATAACCAGCCTATTTGTGATGGATGGGTGAATTTCACTCCAACCAGAGACGATCGACATTGTGATAGAAAATCCGAATGCTAATACCACCAAAAGTGCAAAAAATCACGAATTTGACTTTCTTGGCTTAGAAATGCAATAATAAGCGACGACAACCAATGAAGAAGTAATGCGAGTCAATCTATAGCCTATTTGTGATGGACGGGGTTAATTTTAGGCCAATCAGAGGCAATCGACAGGATTCTAGAAAATTTGTGTGCTAATATCCACTAAAAGTGCAAAAAATCACGAATTTGAGTTTTGGGGCTTAGAAATGCAATAATAAGCGACGTCGGCCATGACAAAGTAATGGGTGTCGATCACAAGCCTGTTTGTGATGGACCAGTTAACTTTCACGCCAACCAGAGACAGTTGGCACGGTTATAGAAAATCCGTGTGCTAATACGGTCAAAAGTGCAAAAAATCACGAATTTGTGTTTCTTGCCTTAGAAATGCAATAATAAGCGACGTACGCCATGAAAAAGTAATTGGAGTCAATCTATACCCTATTTGTGATGGACGGGGTTAATTTCGAGCCAATCGAGGCGATCGACAGGATTCTAGAAAATTCGTGTGCTAATACCCACTGAACCTGCAAAAAATCTCGAATTTGAGTTTCTAGGTTAGAAATGCAATAATAAGCGATGTCACCATGAAGAAGTAATTGGAGTCAATCTATACCCTATTTGTTATGGACGGAGTTAATTTCAGGTCAATCAGAGGAAATCGTCAGGATTCTAGAAAATCTGTGTGCTAATATCCACCGAAAGTGCAAAAAATCACGAATTTTAGTTTTTGGGCTTAGAAATGCAATAGTAAGCGACGTCGGCCATGATGAAGTAACGAGTGTCGATAACCAGCCTATTTGTGATGGATGGGTGAATTTCACTCCAACCGAGAGACGATCGACATTGTGATAGAAAATCCGAATGCTAATACCCACCAAAAGTGCAAAAAATCACGAATTTGACTTTCTTGGCTTAGAAATGCAATAATAAGCGACGACAGCCATGAAGAAGTAATGCGAGTCAATCTATAGCCTATTTGTGATGGACGGGGTTAATTTTAGGCCAATCAGAGGCAATCGACAGGATTCTAGAAAATTTGTGTGCTAATATCCACTAAAAGTGCAAAAAATCACGAATTTGAGTTTTGGGGCTTAGAAATGCATTAATAAGCGACGTCGGCCATGACAAAGTAATGGGTGTCGATCACAAGCCTGTTTGTGATGGACTAGTTAACTTTCACGCCAACCAGAGACAATTGGCACGGTTATAGAAAATCCGTGTGCTAATACCGGCCAAAAGTGCAAAAAATCACGAATTTGAGTTTCTTGCCTTATAAATGCAATAATAAGCGACGTCTGCCATGAAAATGTAATTGGAGTCAATATATACCCTATTTGTGATGGACGGGGTTAATTTCAGGCCAATCAGAGGCAGTCGACAGGATTCTAGAAAATTCGTGTGCTAATACCCACTAAACCTGCAAAAAATCTCGAATTTGAGTTTCTAGGTTAGAAATGCAATAATAAGCGACGTCACCATGAAGAAGTAATTGGAGTCAATCTATACCCTATTTGTTATGGACGGAGTTAATTTCAGGTCAATGAGAGGCAATCGTCAGGATTCTAGAAAATCTGTGTGCTAATATCCACTGAAAGTGCAAAAAATCACGAATTTTAGTTTTTGGGCTTAGAAATGCAATAGTAAGCGACGTCGGCCATGACGAAGTAACGAGTGTCGATAACCAGCCTATTTGTGATGGACTGGGTGAATTTCACTCCAACAAGAGACAGTCGACATGGTTATAGAAAATCCGTATGCTAATACCCAAAAAAGTGCAAAAAATCATGAATTTGACTTTCTTGAATTAGAAATGCAATAATAAGCGACGACAGCCAATGAAGAAGTAATGCGAGTCAATCTATAGCCTATTTGTGATGGACGGGGTTAATTTTAGGCCAATAAGAGGCAATCGACAGGATTCTAGAAAATTTGTGTGCTAATATCCACTAAAAGTGCAAAAAATCACGAATTTGAGTTTTGGGGCTTAGAAATGCAATAATAAGCGACGTCGGCCATGACAAAGTAATGGGTGTCGATCACAAGCCTGTTTGTGATGGACCAGTTAACTTTCACGCCAACCAGAGACAGTTGGCACGGTTATAGAAAATCCGTGTGCTAATACCGGCCAAAAGTGCAAAAAATCACGAATTTGAGTTTCTTGCCTTAGAAATGCAATAATAAGCGACGACAGCCATGAATAAATAATGCGAGTCAATCTATACCCTATTTGTGATGGACGGGGTTAATTTTAGGCCAATTAGAGGCAATCGACAGGATTCTAGAAAATTTGTGTGTTAATAGCCACTGAAAGTGCAAAAAATCACGAATTTGAGTTTTTGGGCTTAGAAATGCAATAGTAAGCGACGTCGTCCATGACGAAGTAATGAGTGTCGATAACCAGCCTATTTGTGATGGGCTTGGTGAATTTCACTTCAACCAGAGACAGTCGACATGGTTATAGAAAATTTGTATGCTAATACCTAACAAAAGTGCAAAAAATCACGAATTTGAGTTTCTGGCCTTAGAAATGCAATAATACATGACGTCAGCCATGAAAAAGTAATTGGAGTCAATATATACATTATATGTGATGGATGGGGTTAATTTCAGGAAAATCTGAGACTGTCGATAGGATACTAGAAAATTCGGAAAGTGCAAAAATCACGAATTTGAGTTTCTTGACTTAGAAATGCAATAATAAGTGACGCCAGCCTGGAAGAACTAATGGAAGTCAATCTATTCCCTATTTGTGATGGATAGTGTTAATTTAATGCCAGTCAAAGACAGTCGACATGATTCTAGAAAATTAATGTGCTAATACCCAACGAATGTGCAAAAAATCACGAATTTGAGTTTCTTGGGTGAGAAATGCAATAATAAGCGACGTCGCCATGAAGAGTAATGGGAATCAATCTATACCCTATTTGTGATGGACGGGGTTAATTTCGAGTCAATCCGATGCAATCGTCAAGATTCTAGAACATTTGTGTGCTAATATCCACTGAAAGTGCAAAAAATCACGAATTTGAGTTTTTGGGCTTAGAAATGCAATAGTAAGCGACGTCGGCCATCACGAAGTAATGAGTGTCGATAACCAGCCTATTTGTGATGGACTGGGTGAATTTCACTCCAACCAGAGACAGTCGACATTGTGATAGAAAATCCGAATGCTAATACCCACCAAAAGTGCAAAAAATCACGAATTTGACTTTCTTGGCTTAGAAATGCAATAATAAGCGACGACAGCCAATGAAGAAGTAATGCGAGTCAATCTATAGCCTATTTGTGATGGACGGGGTTAATTTTAGTTCAATCAGAGGCAATCGACAGGATTCTAGAAAATTTGTGTGCTAATATCCACTAAAAGTGCAAAAAATCACGAATTTGAGTTTTGGGGCTTAGAAATGCAATAATAAGCGACGTCGGCCATGACAAAGTAATGGGTGTCGATCACAAGCCTGTTTGTGATGGACCAGTTAACTTTCACGCCAACCAGAGACAGTTGGCACGGTTATAGAAAATCCGTGTGCTAATACCGGACAAAAGTGCAAAAAATCACGAATTTGAGTTTCTTGCCTTAGAAATGCAATAATAAGCGACGTCTGCCATGAAAAAGTAATTGGAGTCAATCTATACCCTATTTGTGATGGACGGGGTTAATTTCAGGCCAATCAGAGGCAGTCGACAGGATTCTAGAAAATTCGTGTGCTAATACCCACTTAACCTGCAAAAAATCTCGAATTTGAGTTTCTAGGTTAGAAATGCAATAATAAGCGACGTCACCATGAAGAAGTAATTGGAGTCAATCTATACCCTATTTGTTATGGACGGAGTTAATTTCAGGTCAATCAAGAGGCAATCGTCAGGATTCTAGAAAATCTGTGTGCTAATATCCACTGAAAGTGCAAAAAATCACGAATTTTAGTTTTTGGGCTTAGAAATGCAATAGTAAGCGACGTCGGCCATGACGAAGTAACGAGTGTCGATAACCAGCCTATTTGTGATGGATCTGGGTGAATTTCACTCCAACCGAGAGAGATCGACATTGTGATAGAAAATCCGAATGCTAATACACACCAAAAGTGCAAAAAATCACGAATTTGACTTTCTTGGCTTTGAAATGCAATAATAAGCGACGACAGCCAATGAAGAAGTAATGCGAGTCAATCTATAGCCTATTTGTGATGGACGGGGTTAATTTTAGGCCAATCAGAGGCAATCGACAGGATTCTAGAAAATTTGTGTGCTAATATCCACTAAAAGTGCAAAAAATCACGAATTTGAGTTTTGGGGCTTAGAAATGCAATAATAAGCGACGTCGGCCATGACAAAGTAATGGGTGTCGATCACAAGCCTGTTTGTGATGGACTAGTTAACTTTCACGCCAACCAGAGACAGTTGGCACGGTTATAGAAAATCCGTGTGCTAATACCGGTCAAAAGTTCAAAAAATCACGAATTTGAGTTTCTTGCCTTAGAAATGCAATAATAAGCGACGTCGTCCGCCATGAAAAAGTAATTGGAGTCAATCTATACCCTATTTGTGATGGACGGGGTTAATTTCGTGCCAATCGAGGCAATCGACGGGATTCTAGAAAATTCGTGTGCTAATACCACTTAACTGCAAAAAATCTCGAATTTGAGTTTCTAGGTTAGAAATGCAATAATAAGCGACGTCACCATGAAGAAGTAATTGGAGTCAATCTATACCCTATTTGTTATGGACGGAGTTAATTTCAGGTCAATCGAGAGGCAATCGTCAGATTCTAGAAAATTTGTGTGCTAATATCCACCGAAAGTGCAAAAAATCACGAATTTTAGTTTTTGGGCTTAGAAATGCAATAGTAAGCGACGTCGGCCATGACGAAGTAACGAGTGTCGATAACCAGCCTATTTGTGATGGACTGGGTGAATTTCACTCCAACCGAGAGACGATCGACATTGTGATAGAAAATCCGAATGCTAATACCACCAAAAGTGCAAAAAATCACGAATTTGACTTTCTTGGCTTAGAAATGCAATAATAAGCGACGACGTACCAATGAAGAAGTAATGCGAGTCAATCTATAGCCTATTTGTGATGGACGGGGTTAATTTTAGGCCAATCAGAGGCAATCGACAGGATTCTAGAAAATTTGTGTGCTAATATCCACTAAAAGTGCAAAAAATCACGAATTTGAGTTTTGGGGCTTAGAAATGCAATAATAAGCGACGTCGGCCATGACAAAGTAATGGGTGTCGATCACAAGCCTTTTTGTGATGGACTAGTTAACTTTCACGCCAACCAGAGACAATTGGCACGGTTATAGAAAATCCGTGTGCTAATACCGGTCAAAAGTTCAAAAAATCACGAATTTGAGTTTCTTGCCTTAGAAATGCAATAATAAGCGACGTCTGCCATGAAAAAGAAATTGGAGTCAATCTATACCCTATTTGTGATGGACGGGGTTAATTTCGGTGCCAATCGAGAGGCAATCGACGAGGATTCTAGAAAATTCGTGTGCTAATACCCACTTAACCCTGCAAAAAATCTCGAATTTGAGTTTCTAGGTTAGAAATGCAATAATAAGCGACGTCACCATGAAGAAGTAATTGGAGTCAATCTATACCCTATTTGTTATGGACGGAGTTAATTTCGAGGTCAATCGAGGCAATCGTCGGGATTCTAGAAAATTGTGTGCTAATATCCACTGAAAGTGCAAAAAATCACGAATTTTAGTTTTTGGGCTTAGAAATGCAATAGTAAGCGACGTCGGCCATGACGAAGTAACGAGTGTCGATAACTAGCCTATTTGTGATGGACTGGGTGAATTTCACTCCAACAAGAGAGACGATCGACATGGTTATAGAAAATCCGTATGCTAATACCCAAAAAAGTGCAAAAAATCATGAATTTGACTTTCTTGGCTTAGAAATGCAATAATAAGCGACGACAGCCAATGAAGAAGTAATGCGAGTCAATCTATAGCCTATTTGTGATGGACGGGGTTAATTTTAGGCCAATCAGAGGCAATCGACAGGATTCTAGAAAATTTGTGTGCTAATATCCACTAAAAGTGCAAAAAATCACGAATTTGAGTTTTGGGGCTTAGAAATGCAATAATAAGCGACGTCGGCCATGACAAAGTAATGGGTGTCGATCACAAGCCTGTTTGTGATGGACCAGTTAACTTTCACGCCAACCAGAGACAGTTGGCACGGTTATAGAAAATCCGTGTGCTAATACCGGTCAAAAGTGCAAAAATTCACGAATTTGAGTTTCTTGCCTTAGAAATGCAATAATAAGCGACGTCTGCCATGAAAAAGTAATTGGAGTCAATCTATACCCTATTTGTGATGGACGGGGTTAATTTCGTGCCAATCGAGAGGCAAATCGACGGGATTCTAGAAAATTCGTGTGCTAATACCCACTGAACCTGCAAAAAATCTCGAATTTGAGTTTCTAGGTTAGAAATGCAATAATAAGCGATGTCACCATGAAGAAGTAATTGGAGTCAATCTATACCCTATTTGTTATGGACGGAGTTAATTTCAGGTCAATCGAGGAAATCGTCGGGATTCTAGAAAATTGTGTGCTAATATCCACCGAAAGTGCAAAAAATCACGAATTTTAGTTTTTGGGCTTAGAAATGCAATAGTAAGCGACGTCGGCCATGATGAAGTAACGAGTGTCGATAACCAGCCTATTTGTGATGGATGGGGGGTGAATTTCACTCCAACCAGAGACGATCGACATTGTGATAGAAAATCCGAATGCTAATACCCACCAAAAGTGCAAAAAATCACGAATTTGACTTTCTTGGCTTAGAAATGCAATAATAAGCGACGACGTACCAATGAAGAAGTAATGCGAGTCAATCTATAGCCTATTTGTGATGGACGGGGTTAATTTTAGGCCAATCAGAGGCAATCGACAGGATTCTAGAAAATTTGTGTGCTAATATCCACTAAAAGTGCAAAAAATCACGAATTTGAGTTTTGGGGCTTAGAAATGCATTAATAAGCGACGTCGGCCATGACAAAGTAATGGGTGTCGATCACAAGCCTGTTTGTGATGGACTAGTTAACTTTCACGCCAACCAGAGACAATTGGCACGGTTATAGAAAATCCGTGTGCTAATACCGGCCAAAAGTGCAAAAAATCACGAATTTGAGTTTCTTGCCTTATAAATGCAATAATAAGCGACGTCGCCATGAAAATGTAATTGGAGTCAATATATACCCTATTTGTGATGGACGGGGTTAATTTCAGGCCAATCAGAGGCAGTCGACAGGATTCTAGAAAATTCGTGTGCTAATACCCACTAAACCTGCAAAAAATCTCGAATTTGAGTTTCTAGGTTAGAAATGCAATAATAAGCGACGTCACCATGAAGAAGTAATTGGAGTCAATCTATACCCTATTTGTTATGGACGGAGTTAATTTCAGGTCAATGAGAGGCAATCGTCAGGATTCTAGAAAATCTGTGTGCTAATATCCACTGAAAGTGCAAAAAATCACGAATTTTAGTTTTTGGGCTTAGAAATGCAATAGTAAGCGACGTCGGCCATGACGAAGTAACGAGTGTCGATAACCAGCCTATTTGTGATGGACTGGGTGAATTTCACTCCAACAAGAGACAGTCGACATGGTTATAGAAAATCCGTATGCTAATACCCAAAAAAGTGCAAAAAATCATGAATTTGACTTTCTTGAATTAGAAATGCAATAATAAGCGACGACAGCCAATGAAGAAGTAATGCGAGTCAATCTATAGCCTATTTGTGATGGACGGGGTTAATTTTAGGCCAATAAGAGGCAATCGACAGGATTCTAGAAAATTTGTGTGCTAATATCCACTAAAAGTGCAAAAAATCACGAATTTGAGTTTTGGGGCTTAGAAATGCAATAATAAGCGACGTCGGCCATGACAAAGTAATGGGTGTCGATCACAAGCCTGTTTTGTGATGGATTTGGGTTAATTTCACGCCAACCAGAGAGACAGTTGGCACGGTTATAGAAAATCCGTGTGCTAATACCGGCCAAAAGTGCAAAAAATCACGAATTTGAGTTTCTTGCCTTAGAAATGCAATAATAAGCGACGACATTAGCCATGAATAAATAATGCGAGTCAATCTATACCCTATTTGTGATGGACGGGGTTAATTTTAGGCCAATTAGAGGCAATCGACAGGATTCTAGAAAATTTGTGTGTTAATAGCCACTGAAAGTGCAAAAAATCACGAATTTGAGTTTTTGGGCTTAGAAATGCAATAGTAAGCGACGTCGTCCATGACGAAGTAATGAGTGTCGATAACCAGCCTATTTGTGATGGGCTTGGTGAATTTCACTTCAACCAGAGACAGTCGACATGGTTATAGAAAATTTGTATGCTAATACCTAACAAAAGTGCAAAAAATCACGAATTTGAGTTTCTGGCCTTAGAAATGCAATAATACATGACGTCAGCCATGAAAAAGTAATTGGAGTCAATATATACATTATATGTGATGGATGGGGTTAATTTCAGGAAAATCTGAGACTGTCGATAGGATACTAGAAAATTCGGAAAGTGCAAAAAATCACGAATTTGAGTTTCTTGACTTAGAAATGCAATAATAAGTGACGCCAGCCTGGAAGAAGTAATGGAAGTCAATCTATACCCTATTTGTGATGGATAGTGTTAATTTAATGCCAGTCAAAGACAGTCGACATGATTCTAGAAAATTAATGTGCTAATACCCAACGAATGTGCAAAAAATCACGAATTTGAGTTTCTTGGGTGAGAAATGCAATAATAAGCGACGTCACCATGAAGAAGTAATGGGAATCAATCTATACCCTATTTGTGATGGACGGGGTTAATTTCAGGTGTCAATCCGATGCAATCGTCAAGATTCTAGAACATTTGTGTGCTAATATCCACCGAAAGTGCAAAAAATCACGAATTTGAGTTTTTGGGCTTAGAAATGCAATAGTAAGCGACGTCGGCCATCACGAAGTAATGAGTGTCGATAACCAGCCTATTTGTGATGGGTGGGTGAATTTCACTCCAACCAGAGACGATCGACATTGTGATAGAAAATCCGAATGCTAATACCCACCAAAAGTGCAAAAAATCACGAATTTGACTTTCTTGGCTTAGAAATGCAATAATAAGCGACGACTACCAATGAAGAAGTAATGCGAGTCAATCTATAGCCTATTTGTGATGGACGGGGTTAATTTTAGTTCAATCAGAGGCAATCGACAGGATTCTAGAAAATTTGTGTGCTAATATCCACTAAAAGTGCAAAAAATCACGAATTTGAGTTTTGGGGCTTAGAAATGCAATAATAAGCGACGTCGGCCATGACAAAGTAATGGGTGTTGATCACAAGCCTGTTTGTGATGGACCAGTTAACTTTCACGCCAACCAGAGACAGTTGGCACGGTTATAGAAAATCCGTGTGCTAATACCGGACAAAAGTGCAAAAAATCACGAATTTGAGTTTCTTGCCTTAGAAATGCAATAATAAGCGACGTCTGCCATGAAAAAGTAATTGGAGTCAATCTATACCCTATTTGTGACGGACGGGGTTAATTTCAGGCCAATCAAGAGGCACTCGACGGGATTCTAGAAAATTCGTGTGCTAATACCCACGGAACCGCAAAAAATCTCGAATTTGAGTTTCTAGGTTAGAAATGCAATAATAAGCGACGTCACCATGAAGAAGTAATTGGAGTCAATCTATACCCTATTTGTTATGGACGGAGTTAATTTCAGGTCAATCAGAGGCAATCGTCAGGATTCTAGAAAATCTGTGTGCTAATTCCACTGAAAGTGCAAAAAATCACGAATTTTAGTTTTTGGGCTTAGAAATGCAATAGTAAGCGACGTCGGCCATGACGAAGTAACGAGTGTCGATAACCAGCCTATTTGTGATGGACTGGGTGAATTTCACTCCAACAAGAGACAGTCGACATGGTTATAGAAAATCCGTATGCTAATACCCAAAAAAGTGCAAAAATCATGAATTTGACTTTCTTGGCTTAGAAATGCAATAATAAGCGACGACAGCCAATGAAGAAGTAATGCGAGTCAATCTATAGCCTATTTGTGATGGACGGGGTTAATTTTAGTTCAATCGAGGCAAGGCAATCAAGGGATTCTAGAAAATTTGTGTGCTAATATCCACTAAAAGTGCAAAAAATCACGAATTTGAGTTTTGGGGCTTAGAAATGCAATAATAAGCGACGTCGGCCATGACAAAGTAATGGGTGTCGATCACAAGCCAATTTGTGATGGACTGGTTAATTTCACGCCAACCGAGAGACGAGTTGGCACGGTTATAGAAAATCCGTGTGCTAATATCAACAAAAGTGCAAAAATTCACGAATTTGAGTTTCTTGCCTTAGAAATGCAATAATAAGCGACGTCTGCCATGAAAAAGTAATTGGAGTCAATCTATACCCTATTTGTGATGGACGGGGTTAATTTCAGGCCAATCAGAGGCAGTCGACAGGATTCTAGAAAATTCGTGTGCTAATACCCACTTTAAACCTGCAAAAAATCTCGAATTTGAGTTTCTAGGTTAGAAATGCAATAATAAGCGACGTCACCATGAAGAAGTAATTGGAGTCAATCTATACCCTATTTGTTATGGACGGAGTTAATTTCAGGTCAATCAGAGGAAATCGTCAGGATTCTAGAAAATCTGTGTGCTAATATCCACCGAAAGTGCAAAAAATCACGAATTTTAGTTTTTGGGCTTAGAAATGCAATAGTAAGCGACGTCGGCCATGACGAAGTAACGAGTGTCGGTAACCAGCCTATTTGTGATGGACTGGGTGAATTTCACTCCAACCAGAGACAGTCGACATTGTGATAGAAAATCCGAATGCTAATACACACCAAAAGTGCAAAAAATCACGAATTTGACTTTCTTGGCTTTGAAATGCAATAATAAGCGACGACAGCCAATGAAGAAGTAATGCGAGTCAATCTATAGCCTATTTGTGATGGACGGGGTTAATTTTAGGCCAATCAGAGGCAATCGACAGGATTCTAGAAAATTTGTGTGCTAATATCCACTAAAAGTGCAAAAAATCACGAATTTGAGTTTTGGGGCTTAGAAATGCAATAATAAGCGACGTCGGCCATGACAAAGTAATGGGTGTCGATCAAAAGCCTGTTTGTGATGGACCAGTTAACTTTCACGCCAACCAGAGACAGTTGGCACGGTTATAGAAAATCCGTGTGCTAATACCGGTCAAAAGTGCAAAAATTCACGAATTTGAGTTTCTTGCCTTAGAAATGCAATAATAAGCGACGTCTGCCATGAAAAAGTAATTGGAGTCAATCTATACCCTATTTGTGATGGACGGGGTTAATTTCAGGCCAATCAGAGGCAGTCGACAGGATTCTAGAAAATTCGTGTGCTAATACCCACTGAACCTGCAAAAAATCTCGAATTTGAGTTTCTAGGTTAGAAATGCAATAATAAGCGATGTCACCATGAAGAAGTAATTGGAGTCAATCTATACCCTATTTGTTATGGACGGAGTTAATTTCAGGTCAATCAGAGGAAATCGTAAGGATTCTAGAAAATCTGTGTGCTAATATCCACCGAAAGTGCAAAAAATCACGAATTTTAGTTTTTGGGCTTAGAAATGCAATAGTAAGCGACGTCGGCCATGACGAAGTAACGAGTGTCGGTAACCAGCCTATTTGTGATGGACTGGGTGAATTTCACTCCAACCAGAGACAGTCGACATTGTGATAGAAAATCCGAATGCTAATACCCACCAAAAGTGCAAAAAATCACGAATTTGACTTTCTTGGCTTAGAAATGCAATAATAAGCGACTACTGCCAATGAAGAAGTAATGCGAGTCAATCTATAGCCTATTTGTGATGGACGGGGTTAATTTTAGGCCAATCAGAGGCAATCGACAGGATTCTAGAAAATTTGTGTGCTAATATCCACTAAAAGTGCAAAAAATCACGAATTTGAGTTTTGGGGCTTAGAAATGCATTAATAAGCGACGTCGGCCATGACAAAGTAATGGGTGTCGATCACAAGCCTGTTTGTGATGGACTAGTTAACTTTCACGCCAACCGAGAGACAATTGGCACGGTTATAGAAAATCCGTGTGCTAATACCTAAGCCAAAAGTGCAAAAAATCACGAATTTGAGTTTCTTGCCTTATAAATGCAATAATAAGCGACGTACGCCATGAAAATGTAATTGGAGTCAATATATACCCTATTTGTGATGGACGGGGTTAATTTCGGTGCCAATCGAGAGGCAATCGACAGGATTCTAGAAAATTCGTGTGCTAATACCCACCGAACCCTGCAAAAAATCTCGAATTTGAGTTTCTAGGTTAGATATGCAATAATAAGAGACGTCACCATGAAGAAGTAATTGGAGTCAATCTATACCCTATTTGTTATGGACGGAGTTAATTTCAGGTCAATGAGAGGCAATCGTCAGGATTCTAGAAAATCTGTGTGCTAATATCCACTGAAAGTGCAAAAAATCACGAATTTTAGTTTTTGGGCTTAGAAATGCAATAGTAAGCGACGTCGGCCATGACGAAGTAACGAGTGTCGATAACCAGCCTATTTGTGATGGGTGGGTGAATTTCACTCCAACAAGAGACATCGACATGGTTATAGAAAATCCGTATGCTAATACCCAAAAAAGTGCAAAAAATCATGAATTTGACTTTCTTGAATTAGAAATGCAATAATAAGCGACGACAGCCAATGAAGAAGTAATGCGAGTCAATCTATAGCCTATTTGTGATGGACGGGGTTAATTTTAGTTCAATCAAAGGCAATCAACAGGATTCTAGAAAATTTGTGTGCTAATATCCACTAAAAGTGCAAAAAATCACGAATTTGAGTTTTGGGGCTTAGAAATGCAATAGTAAGCGACGTCGTCCATGACGAAGTAATGAGTGTCGATAACCAGCCAATTTGTGACGGACTGGGTGAATTTCACTCCAACCAAATACAGTTGGAACGGTTATAGAAAATCCGTGTGCTAATACCGGACAAAAGTACAAAAAATCACGAATTTGAGTTTCTTGCCTTAGAAATGCAATAATAAGCGACGTCGCCATGAAAAAGTAATTGGAGTCAATCTATACCCTATTTGTGATGGACGGGGTTAATTTTAAGCCAATCCAGAGGCAGTCGACAGGATTCTAGAAAATTCGTGTGCTAATACCCACTGAACCTGCAAAAAATCTCGAATTTGAGTTTCTAGGTTAGAAATGCAATAATAAGCGACGTCACCATGAAGAAGTAATTGGAGTCAATCTATACCCTATTTGTTATGGACGGAGTTAATTTCAGGTCAATCAGAGGAAATCGTCAGGATTCTAGAAAATCTGTGTGCTAATATCCACTGAAAGTGCAAAAAATCACGAATTTTAGTTTTTGGGCTTAGAAATGCAATAGTAAGCGACGTCGGCCATGACGAAGTAACGAGTGTCGATAACTAGCCTATTTGTGATGGACTGGGTGAATTTCACTCCAACAAGAGACAGTCGACATGGTTATAGAAAATCCGTATGCTAATACCCAAAAAAGTGCAAAAAATCATGAATTTGACTTTCTTGGCTTAGAAATGCAATAATAAGCGACGACAGCCAATGAAGAAGTAATGCGAGTCAATCTATAGCCTATTTGTGATGGACGGGGTTAATTTTAGGCCAATCAGAGGCAATCGACAGGATTCTAGAAAATTTGTGTGCTAATATCCACTAAAAGTGCAAAAAATCACGAATTTGAGTTTTGGGGCTTAGAAATGCAATAATAAGCGACGTCGGCCATGACAAAGTAATGGGTGTCGATCACAAGCCTGTTTGTGATGGACCAGTTAACTTTCACGCCAACCAGAGACAGTTGGCACGGTTATAGAAAATCCGTGTGCTAATACCGGTCAAAAGTGCAAAAATTCACGAATTTGAGTTTCTTGCCTTAGAAATGCAATAATAAGCGACGTCTGCCATGAAAAAGTAATTGGAGTCAATCTATACCCTATTTGTGATGGACGGGGTTAATTTCGAGCCAATCGAGGCGCGATCGACGAGGATTCTAGAAAATTCGTGTGCTAATACCCACTGAACCTGCAAAAAATCTCGAATTTGAGTTTCTAGGTTAGAAATGCAATAATAAGCGATGTCACCATGAAGAAGTAATTGGAGTCAATCTATACCCTATTTGTTATGGACGGAGTTAATTTCAGGTCAATCAGAGGAAATCGTAAGGATTCTAGAAAATGTGTGTGCTAATATCCACCGAAAGTGCAAAAAATCACGAATTTTAGTTTTTGGGCTTAGAAATGCAATAGTAAGCGACGTCGGCCATGACGAAGTAACGAGTGTCGGTAACCAGCCTATTTGTGATGGACTGGGTGAATTTCACTCCAACCAGAGACAGTCGACATTGTGATAGAAAATCCGAATGCTAATACCCACCAAAAGTGCAAAAAATCACGAATTTGACTTTCTTGGCTTAGAAATGCAATAATAAGCGACGACAGCCAATGAAGAAGTAATGCGAGTCAATCTATAGCCTATTTGTGATGGACGGGGTTAATTTTAGGCCAATCAGAGGCAATCGACAGGATTCTAGAAAATTTGTGTGCTAATATCCACTAAAAGTGCAAAAAATCACGAATTTGAGTTTTGGGGCTTAGAAATGCATTAATAAGCGACGTCGGCCATGACAAAGTAATGGGTGTCGATCACAAGCCTGTTTGTGATGGACTAGTTAACTTTCACGCCAACCAGAGACAATTGGCACGGTTATAGAAAATCCGTGTGCTAATACCGGCCAAAAGTGCAAAAAATCACGAATTTGAGTTTCTTGCCTTATAAATGCAATAATAAGCGACGTCTGCCATGAAAATGTAATTGGAGTCAATATATACCCTATTTGTGATGGACGGGGTTAATTTCAGGCCAATCAGAGGCAGTCGACAGGATTCTAGAAAATTCGTGTGCTAATATCCACTGAACCTGCAAAAAATCTCGAATTTGAGTTTCTAGGTTAGATATGCAATAATAAGAGACGTCACCATGAAGAAGTAATTGGAGTCAATCTATACCCTATTTGTTATGGACGGAGTTAATTTCAGGTCAATCGAGAGGCAATCGTCAGGATTCTAGAAAATCTGTGTGCTAATATCCACTGAAAGTGCAAAAAATCACGAATTTTAGTTTTTGGGCTTAGAAATGCAATAGTAAGCGACGTCGGCCATGACGAAGTAACGAGTGTCGATAACTAGCCTATTTGTGATGGACTGGGTGAATTTCACTCCAACAAGAGACAGTCGACATGGTTATAGAAAATCCGTATGCTAATACCCAAAAAAGTGCAAAAAATCATGAATTTGACTTTCTTGGCTTAGAAATGCAATAATAAGCGACGACAATGACCAATGAAGAAGTAATGCGAGTCAATCTATAGCCTATTTGTGATGGACGGGGTTAATTTTAGGCCAATCAGAGGCAATCGACAGGATTCTAGAAAATTTGTGTGCTAATATCCACTAAAAGTGCAAAAAATCACGAATTTGAGTTTTGGGGCTTAGAAATGCAATAATAAGCGACGTCGGCCATGACAAAGTAATGGGTGTCGATACAAGCCTATTTGTGATGGACCGGTTAACTTTCACGCCAACCAGAGACAAGTTGGCACGGTTATAGAAAATCCGTGTGCTAATACCAGGTCAAAAGTGCAAAAAATCACGAATTTGAGTTTCTTGCCTTAGAAATGCAATAATAAGCGACGTCTGCCATGAAAAAGTAATTGGAGTCAATCTATACCCTATTTGTGATGGACGGGGTTAATTTCAGGCCAATCGAGAGGCGATCGACAGATTCTAGAAAATTCGTGTGCTAATACCCACCGAACTGCAAAAAATCTCGAATTTGAGTTTCTAGGTTAGAAATGCAATAATAAGCGATGTCACCATGAAGAAGTAATTGGAGTCAATCTATACCCTATTTGTTATGGACGGAGTTAATTTCGGTGTCAATCGAGAGGCAATCGTCAGGATTCTAGAAAATCTGTGTGCTAATATCCACCGAAAGTGCAAAAAATCACGAATTTTAGTTTTTGGGCTTAGAAATGCAATAGTAAGCGACGTCGCCATGACGAAGTAACGAGTGTCGATAACCAGCCTATTTGTGATGGGTGGGTGAATTTCACTCCAACAAGAGACAGTCGACATGGTTATAGAAAATCCGTATGCTAATACCCAAAAAAGTGCAAAAAATCATGAATTTGACTTTCTTGGCTTAGAAATGCAATAATAAGCGACGACAGCCAATGAAGAAGTAATGCGAGTCAATCTATAGCCTATTTGTGATGGACGGGGTTAATTTTAGGCCAATCAGAGGCAGTCGACAGGATTCTAGAAAATTCGTGTGCTAATACCCACTGAACCTGCAAAAAATCTCGAATTTGAGTTTCTAGGTTTGAAATGCAATAATAAGCGACGTCACCATGAAGAAGTAATTGGAGTCAATCTATACCCTATTTGTTATGGACGGAGTTAATTTCAGGTCAATCAGAGGAAATCGTCAGGATTCTAGAAAATCTGTGTGCTAATATCCACTGAAAGTGCAAAAAATCACGAATTTTAGTTTTTGGGCTTAGAAATGCAATAGTAAGCGACGTCGGCCATGACGAAGTAACGAGTGTCGATAACTAGCCTATTTGTGATGGACTGGGTGAATTTCACTCCAACAAGAGACAGTCGACATGGTTATAGAAAATCCGTATGCTAATACCCAAAAAAGTGCAAAAAATCATGAATTTGACTTTCTTGGCTTAGAAATGCAATAATAAGCGACGATGACACCAATGAAGAAGTAATGCGAGTCAATCTATAGCCTATTTGTGATGGACGGGGTTAATTTTAGGCCAATCAGAGGCAATCGACAGGATTCTAGAAAATTTGTGTGCTAATATCCACTAAAAGTGCAAAAAATCACGAATTTGAGTTTTGGGGCTTAGAAATGCATTAATAAGCGACGTCGGCCATGACAAAGTAATGGGTGTCGATCACAAGCCTGTTTGTGATGGACTAGTTAACTTTCACGCCAACCAGAGACAATTGGCACGGTTATAGAAAATCCGTGTGCTAATACCGGTCAAAAGTGCAAAAAATCACGAATTTGAGTTTCTTGCTTATAAATGCAATAATAAGCGACGTCGCCATGAAAATGTAATTGGAGTCAATCTATACCCTATTTGTGATGGACGGGGTTAATTTCGAAGTGCCAATCGAGGCGATCGACGAGGATTCTAGAAAATTCGTGTGCTAATACCCACTGAACCTGCAAAAAATCTCGAATTTGAGTTTCTAGGTTAGAAATGCAATAATAAGCGACGTCACCATGAAGAAGTAATTGGAGTCAATCTATACCCTATTTGTTATGGACGGAGTTAATTTCAGGTCAATGAGAGGCAATCGTCAGGATTCTAGAAAATCTGTGTGCTAATATCCACTGAAAGTGCAAAAAATCACGAATTTTAGTTTTTGGGCTTAGAAATGCAATAGTAAGCGACGTCGGCCATGACGAAGTAACGAGTGTCGATAACCAGCCTATTTGTGATGGTGGGTGAATTTCACTCCAACAAGAGACGATCGACATGGTTATAGAAAATCCGTATGCTAATACCCAAAAAAGTGCAAAAAATCATGAATTTGACTTTCTTGAATTAGAAATGCAATAATAAGCGACGACAGCCAATGAAGAAGTAATGCGAGTCAATCTATAGCCTATTTGTGATGGACGGGGTTAATTTTAGGCCAATAAGAGGCAATCGACAGGATTCTAGAAAATTTGTGTGCTAATATCCACTAAAAGTGCAAAAAATCACGAATTTGAGTTTTGGGGCTTAGAAATGCAATAATAAGCGACGTCGGCCATGACAAAGTAATGGGTGTCGATCACAAGCCTGTTTGTGATGGACCAGTTAACTTTCACGCCAACCAGAGACAGTTGGCACGGTTATAGAAAATCCGTGTGCTAATACCGGCCAAAAGTGCAAAAAATCACGAATTTGAGTTTCTTGCCTTAGAAATGCAATAATAAGCGACGTCTGCCATGGAAAAGTAATTGGAGTCAATCTATACCCTATTTGTGACGGACGGGGTTAATTTCAGGCCAATCAGAGGCAGTCGACAGGATTCTAGAAAATTCGTGTGCTAATACCCACCGAACCTGCAAAAAATCACGAATTTGAGTTTCTAGGTTAGAAATGCAATAATAAGCGACGTCACCATGAAGAAGTAATTGGAGTCAATCTATACCCTATTTGTTATGGACGAAGTTAATTTCAGGTCAATCAGAGGCAATCGTCAGGATTCTAGAAAATTTGTGTGCTAATATCTACTGAAAGTGCAAAAAATCATGAATTTTAGTTTTTGGGCTTAGAAATGCAATAGTAAGCGACGTCGTCCATGACGAAGTAATGAGTGTCGATAACCAGCCTATTTGTGATGGACTGGGTGAATTTCACTCCAATCAGAGACAGTCGACATGGTTATAGAAAATCCGTATGCTAATACCCAAAAAAGTGCGAAAAATCATGAATTTGACGTTCTTGGCTTAGAAATGCAATAATAAGCGACGACAGCCATGAAGAAATAATACGAGTCAATCTATACCCTATTTGTGATGGACGGGGTTAATTTTAGGCCAATCAGAGGCAATCGACAGGATTCTAGAAAATTTGTGTGTTAATAGCCACTGAAAGTTTAAAAAATCACGAATTTGAGTTTTTGGGCTTAGAAATGCAATAGTAAGCGACGTCGTCCATGACGAAGTAATGAGTGTCGATAACCAGCCTATTTGTGATGGGCTTGGTGAATTTCACTTCAACCAGAGACAGTCGACATGGTTATAGAAAATTTGTATGCTAATACCTAACAAAAGTGCAAAAAATCACGAATTTGAGTTTCTGGCCTTAGAAATGCAATAATACATGACGTCAGCCATGAAAAAGTAATTGGAGTCAATATATACATTATATGTGATGGATGGG